>JASANF010016747.1:0-21387 GCA_030248245.1 Trissonchulus sp. WLG1_4 | reverse complement strand
TGTGTCTGAAACTGTATCTTATTTAAGCCTTTGCTTTGGGTCAAATCTTGAAGCTCAAGATATCTTGTAACCGAATTCCTCACCAAAACAAAATGTTAATTTGCAACTTCTGTAAAAACTTGGAGCTTCATGACAGTCATTTGAAGAGCAATCTGAATTCTCCGTTAACAGCGTTCTTTTTGTTTTACATGTTTTTGTTTGAGTTTTTGTGTTACTCCTTTACTATATATGTAGTGTGAATTTTAATCAGTCAGTTTATAGTGACTTGAATTTTAGTGTTAGATAAAAATGCCCACTTGACATGAGTTTCGATTAATTAAAAGAGCCGCCTTAATTTTTGACTTCTACAGTGGTTAGTTGGTTTTTTTATGCTCAGCTGCTGCCGTCCTGTCAGCTCGCGCGTCAAAGACCACTCAGACTCAAAAGGGCGGCTTTTTTTAAGCAGGCCTACCCGATTGAGTCAAACTCAAGTCTTGTCGTGACCATGCCAAGTTTAAGTTCAATGAGACAGTTTTTAATTCACGCCGACTTGAGGGGGTAGTTTCAGAATGGCAGTTTTTTTTTAAACGTTTTAAGGCTTTGAGTTCTGAGCAGTCAACGAGGTAGGATTAAGATACATTTTGCAAAACTAGTTCTAAAAGTGTGTACAATTATTTTTTTAAATCACTGATGAAATTATTCACACAACTAAACTACATACTGCGTCGGCTTAGAGGTCACTAAGCCTGCGTAGTAGCTAGTCTTATCACCGAAGTTTTACACCAAATAAGTGCACAGGGTATTTTTTGATAGATCATTATGAAAAAAAGGTAAACTGCGATTATGGAATTAGCACATTAAATTCAGTCATATAATAAGATATCTTGAAACTTTTGTATCATCTTACGTAGCATCAGGGTTGCTCAGAAACAACACCTGTCCATTTCAGCCTCTGAAGACGAAGGAATTCCTGTGGATAACTAGAAGTAGGCTTAAATTTAATAAAAAACCTTAAACTGTGCCTGCTAATTAGTTTTTCCAACTGAGCAAGTTCTCTTTTTGAGTCAGACATTTTTTAGTATTTTTTTTAGCCAATTAGTTTTATCATGTTGCCTCAGGGTTGTTGAATGTTTTTTGTGCGCATACATTTTTGAATTACCTACATATATTGTAATATATTGCGTGTAAGTTGATCTTTAGACGTGCGGAAGTTTCCTGCTGATTTCAGTAGGTCTGTTTTCAGTATTTATTTCTGTATAGTCATTACTTTTTATTCGGTTATACTGTAGATTTGCGCTATTGGGAATTATGCATCATTATGTGGACGCTGCAGCGCATACTGATTTATACTTGCAATTGTGAAAACCTTGTAACAAGCTAAGTTTTCGGCAAAAGCATTGAGTAAGCGTTAAGCTTTATTTTTCAAGTACATTGACCAGAGGGCACTGTAAAACCTGTTGGGCTAGCTATTGTCAAGAAAGAGTACATAATTGTCTCACTTGCAGAAGAGTGAGACACTCTTTAGCCTGCCTGTGTTCTAGCGCAGGCAGATGCGCTCTTAATTTTCAGGCCACATGTTTAAGTTTCGTTAAACATGTGCATGGCCAATCAGAAACGGGCTCTTATTCTGATTGGCCAGACGGGCATGCTCCAAGCAGCAATCACGTAACCATGGCAACCACTGCAGACATGTCTGCCTAAGGGCCTTTTTCTAAAATGGACTTAACTGGACTTGACTTAACTGGACTTAATTAAGTCCGGAATTTTGGAATGCAAAATCGGACTTAAGTGGACTTAAGTGGACTTAAGTGGACTTAACGCTGCCAGTGGACTTAATTAAGTCCAGTCGCATTTCTAAAATATCACCGGACTTAAATTTAAGTCCGATCGCATTCCAAAAATAACAGTGGACTTAAGTTGCCGCTGGACTTATTTAAGTCCGACTTAACTTTTGCACGTTTCTAAATTGGACTTAATTAAGTCTACTTAAGTCCGCGGACTTAAATTTACACGTATTTGGGAGAATTTTAAGTCCGCGTAACTTTACGCGGACTTAACGAATTTAAGTGCTTGATAGCTCTTACATAATCGTTTATAACTTTTGACATACTGAACCGATTTAGATGATCTATATGTCAAATGATAGCTAAATAAATGGGCTTTTTGATGACATACTTTTTAAGTTTTTTTATTTTGTTAAAATTGCTATATGGCCGATAATTAGTCTTTTTCAGTTGATTACTGGCATTTTTATGGAACGTATGATGTTTCTTTTTGGCTGAAATTTCAAGTTTAGAGCTGATAACCGTTGTAGGACTGAATTTTAAAGTTTGTAATAACGTAATTTTCTTATAAAGCTTAAAAATTTTGTACCACTAACGAGTGTAGTAAATGTGAGTTTTCAGACTTACGCTTTGTCAAATATGGTTGAAAATAATCCAGACACATAAATCCTGCTGAAAAATAATACGACACAGAAATTACTTGGTGTCGAGCAGTCATTATTTGACCAAATTTGTTGTCCTACAGTGTTTCTTGTTATGGCACTTTTGTTGTTTTTGATTGGCCGGGTGTTATTGATTACTCGCATACATGTACACGGGGTCTCGGTCAGGGGGGGGTTTGTCCCGGAATTTTCGACATTTTAGCGGGGGCTGGTCCAAATTTTTTGTCCCAAAAACGCAAAAATTTCTAGTTTTTGCCTAGAAGTGGCAAATTTTTTGCGAAATTCAGATTTTTTAGCGATTTTTTCACTCTTTGCTTATTTTTTAAGCATTTTAGGGCGATCTGAGGTAATTTTGGAGTTTCAAGGAGGGGGGGGGTTGTCCCGACGGGTCAAATCTGAAGGGGGGCTTGTCCCGGAATTTCAAATCTGGGGGGGGGGGCTTGCCCCCCTTCAGACCCCCCCCCCATGTACATCTGTGATTACTCGTCTTCATCACGTGGTCCAGGTTTGTCATTTTTACGCGGCCCCCTCAGTGGCCGCGTATATACTATATTCAGATTTTGATAGTCCTACGTTAATCTGGGTAGGTCGAATTTCGAGTGTTAATTAACACTAGAAGGGTAGGTACTTCGCTGCTCTGCACACATGATATAGCAGCAGCTCAGTTCTCAATGTATGCAGAACAACCGCAAGCAAAAGGTGCAGCTCCGGGGCGGAATTGAACCACCGACGTTCTGATCCGAAATCAGATGCTCAGTAAATGCGCGCAGCACTTACCAACTGAGCCAACCGGGCTAGCGAATAAATAATGCGTTTCAGCAGCAATGAAACTGTCATAAACGTACGCAACCCTAACAAGAAATGTCTTGCAAAAGTATGATAGCTTGAGATTGAAAAAGCAATTAAGGGGGTAATTGCGTTTTTAGGTGTTTTTTTAAAAAGCCATAGCTCAGCGTTTACAAATTCAAATCACAAGCGGTCTTTTGCATTAAGTAGAACAATATCTTTCCTAAATGTATGCCATGCCTTGAAATTTAACCTGTGATTTTCTTTCCAGTATAAGCGACTAAAGAAAGGTCCTTTCCAAAATATTAAAATTTTTTACAAAAAGTTTGCGCCACAGCTCTGAATCATACGATCATCTGTTGGGGCTGAAAGTTGGTAAGGTTTTTAACATGTTTAAAATCCCCAGGCATGTCCCCCACTTTTTTAATAACTAGTCAATTTACTGAGAAAATAGCTGAAAACCAAACGCACCGAAAATTTAAGATATTTTCTTGTAATTAAAACCCTCTAAAAATGTCCACAGGTGAAATTTCAAAAAAGTGAGAGACATGCCTGGGGATTTTGACCTTTACAATACTGTCCCAAAAATTTATGCTCAGGCGTCGCTTCTAACTTGAGTACTGGTGGCGCAAAGTTTACATAGAAATCATAAAAACCTCGAAAACGCAACTACCACCTTAAATACGTTTCCTTGTTGAAATAAAACTCATGATTTTCCGACAAAGCGTGCAAAACTTTCAATAGTGAAAGTTAACATCATCGGACCAGAGGTCTCATAGTGTATTGGCGAGCACTCTGGATTCTTAATCCATTGATCCGAGTTCAAATCTCGGTGAGACCAGTCTTTTTAAAACACTAACTTCAATAAGTTTTTTATGTCAAGACGTGTTTACTGTTTACAATTTTTCACATTTTGTTGTTGGGAAAACTTTGGAGCTACTCAGCAGTGCATGTATGCAGAATTTGGGAGTTAAATTATTTTATCCACAAAAAGTGGCCGCGTTTAATATTTCCTCTTGAATATTGACACTCCGACCTCGCAATGTAACCCATTCTCACTCAGCAGAAGAGCTTGTTAGCCAATGACATTTGAGTCCACTATGTCTCGACCAGAGTGCCGCATCATCTTACATGTGCGTCTGCATTTGCGAAAACAACATAATAGTTTGTTTTTGCATGTGTGAAGTTGATCAAGAGTTAACAAAAAGTAACAGTAAAGTAAAGTCCTTGTCCGTGTCTTTATATATGGGTGATTAATTCATACTCCTTGAGGACAGACGAACAGTCTTTTACACGTGAAATAATGCTCGAACTCGATCGGATTAACTGCGTTTCGTTGAAAATAACTTAAAAGTATATTAATCGCATTTGCTAATCAAAGTAAAACTGAAATTAAAATAACTCAGAACGGGATTCGATCCGTGGGTGCCCGTGTTGTATCACTAGGGCTACCCCCTACTTGGGGTAGACTTTTCCGCAATAAGAGAATGTCGAAATTAGTCTAAAACCGCGTTTAAATGCATCTATTCACACGTCACAGTTCGTCATGTTACGTATTTTACGTACTTTTCAAATTGGCGGTATTTGCGCATGAATAAGCGCTCCGCCTTCTGCTCCATAGTTTTTATAACAATAGAAAGGCTGCCAGCGCTTTAATATACCTAAATTGTAGGCTTACACGTTTTTGAGCAATGACGTGTCGTGTGAATAGACTTTTATACAAACTTTTATAAATTATACTTTTCACGTTAATAATAGGATCTAAATTTAATATTTAAAATTATTATTTTAATTTGTTTATTATTCTGGATGTTGTTTCGGAAAGGGGGACGTAGCCTGAGTTCAAACTGGCCGCTGTGCAAAATTATATATTCTACTCTTGTGTGACTGGCTCAAGGCAGTCACAGATTTTCAAGAAGAAGGGGGGAGGCGCGCTCACGCTGGAACAGGGGCTAGGTAGTTAGGTGTGCGCGCCAGTGAGAGCTAGGGCTAGGTCCCCTGAGCTAGGCCTGTGCTTTTGAGCTAGTTTTGTTATTTTCTCTTGTTATAAAATGTGTTGTTGATTTTATAATAAATAAAAGTTTCATTTTTAAAATAAAATTCTGAACCTATAAATTGCCTCCTTAGGGCTTCCTAGGGCCTCTTGACTGTAGCAGCCCTTGGAGGGCTTTGTGGCTATTTGTTGGGGAATTCGTGTGTGTGCCCCGGACCTAGTTAGGGCAGATTTTTGAGCGATTTAGGGCACTTTGCCCCGGTTTTCACCGTTATAGCGCGTTCCACTTGGGCTCGGGCGCACGGTCAATTCTGCCCTCTGGCGCTCGCCTTTTCGGCCCAAACTCCAAGAGCCCCGTGGTTCGCGGTATAACACCCGATTGGCAAGCAAAAAGCTTACCTTCTAGACCACCAAGGGACTCGAAAAGCCGTCGTAAAAGTGCTTTATATACTTGTAGAAATTTTTAGGTTTCAGAAGTTTTTAACATTTCAAATTTTCACGAAAAAATGCTCTGAAACACATTTTCAATTACGCAACACAAACTAACAGTTTTTTCCACTAGTCGGCCTGCAACTGTCTGATTGGCTGTTCATGGTGTCACATGTAATATGCCTCAATTTTATTGGCTGACGTACGTAAGACTGCTTCAGAACTGTTCCAAAGATGCATGAATGAAAGTACATATGAATTAATCGCAGGTTAAGAACAGTATCGAAGACTTCGCAAGTCTAAATCAATCTGAGGCCAATGACGAACCACAAGAACATACTGAACACAGAAACAGCCCTTCAACGCGGGCATACGCCAGCCTTAAACGAAAATTTTTGTTTTAGAATGGTACAATACTGTTGTCACAACTTTTTAAAGTTGTTCAGGATGTAATTTTAAAAAAATAAAACCATAAAAAATTTTAACATTTACACGGCTGAAAAGCGCAATTTGTGAGCTTTCGAATGACGTATTACACATGCAGAACGGTAAAACTAGTCAAAAGTTATAAACATAAACTCGCAATCCACACAGAGTCTTAAAAGCCGAAGTTATTTTAGGAATGAAATCGGACTTAATTAAGTCGGACTTAATCGAGTCGGACTTAATTAAGTCTGCGTTCCAAAAATACTGGACTTAAGTGGACTTAATTAAGTCCGCTGCAAATTTAAGTCCACTCAAGTCCGACTTAACTGGACTTAAACTTGCAGCGGACTTAATTAAGTCCACTTAAATCCGGTATTTTTGGAATGCGTTTAAGTCCACTTAAGTCCGTTGGTTTAAGTCCAGTTAAGTCAAGTCCAGTTAAGTCCATTTTAGAAAAAGGCCCTAAGTGTTGATTGGAGCACGTGAGTCCGCCTGCGTGAGGACCATCCTCCGGGCCGAAAATGACGAGCGCATCTGCCTGCGCTAAAATACAAGCAGGCTGAAGAATGTCTCACTCTACTGTGCTCTTCTCTTGCTATTGTGTATGTATTTCTTGATTGATCATTGATGAAAAGCGCATCTTTTTGCAAGCGAAATTATCTTAAACGGCAAAATCTCAGTCAAAAGCTTTCAGCAGTTTACAGGTAGTTATTATTAAGTAGCTTAATTACTCTAAAGCTCATATTTACTTATGAAATTCAACTTGAAGGCATGTCAGTGGTGACAAATGCACATTTACGGTGGAAGACGTGTATAGTGGTGCGGGGAAAAAGCGCTAGTCCTGTCCGAACCTGTAGACATAAGTCGTTTTGGAGTATGTATGTAGAAAGCGCATCTAAAACTGACTTACCAAACCAATTTTTGTGCAGTTCTGAGACCTGTAGCATTTTTAATAAAATATCAAAATTTGCATGTTAAAAAATTCCAAAGTGACAAAATTTTCCAAATTTTTGACTTGTCATAATTTTTCATAAAAACATTTGGCCAACTCCGTTTGCATGTTTCAAGAGAGTTACCTTTCCTCTATACTTCTCAAGCTGAGAAACAGTGAAAAACGTGGTTTATCTGTGGCTGTTTAAAGTTTGTGCGGGAAAAAACCCTACTGCGGGGGAAAACCGTATTTTGTTTGCACAATTTTTTGCTATACCTACTCAATTTTGCTACAAAAGTTGACTAATCTGGGGTAAGAACTAAGAACATGCGTAGACTTCATTAAAATCATTAAAACCAACTCTAAGCAAGGAAACTGCAATTTAGAAAACTACAACCATTTTTTGGCACGATGGATCAGTTATGGTGTTACGATTCTATTGAAGGTCATCAATAGACTTCTAGATAATTATTTTTTTGTCTGGTTGTTATTGACATATTTTTAGGATTGGATAAAAAACATGTGGAGAGTGGAGTCAAGCTTTCAATTACTTTTTCAAGTTAATTCATTTTAAAAAAATAACAATTCAACACAAATTTACGAATTCACTAAAATAATGAAAGTTGGATAAAACGAACTTGAAGTTTAAGCCACATAATGCAAAGAATGATATACAAAATCGTGTAAGAAAGTGAAAGTATACGGTCGATTCGAAGATTCCCCGTTCGTTCTGTTCAGTAAAGCATGAATGAGCTAGCACTAAATCTCCAGAGGTTGGGTACATTTTTTGTGTGATTCACCTGTGTAGTTTCGTGCTGCTGCATAGTAAAAGCATTCATTGTTTTTTAAACGTTTGAAAAAAATTTGCATCAGCTGAGTGATTTTATGATTATTATTGCCTACTGTTTGTATGACTATTTGTATATTTTGCTATAACAAAGGTTTCAGTCATTGTATTGGCATTGACAGTGTAGATGATGTGTCATTTAACTTGCCTATATATTTTAATTATTGGTGATTAATTAAAACTATTTTACGCATCGAAGAATGCTAAGTCATTGATTATGTCATTAAGGGGGGGGGCTACCCAGGTCAAAAATCAAAGTTCTCCAATTTTGCTTATTTTCACATATGTTACTCCCCCAAGGCACCCCAACGTCAGATGAGAACAATTAAGCTTGAAGGTGCACTTTTGGTTCAGTGCGTTCGTCAGTGTTATTTACATAGGCAAAAGTATATACGCAAAAAAGCCTGAAAGTAGCCCTTAGTTGAACAGTTCTAACACAAACCGCATCAAGCCAATCAGGCTGAAACTTGGCATAGTAGCAGCCCACATGCATGCGCAAAATCGTATGATCCGGATTTTTTGTATGTGTTTTCAATTCTAAAATCGAGGGCGAAATGTGAAAAAATGGCTGTTTTTCGGGCACGCCAAATTTGAGTGATTTTACATTTGGCGTCGCTGCTCAGGCCATGGGCAAAAATTTAAAAAAATGGATCATAGAGGTTGAGATATGACCTTAGGCTATCGAATCATGTAAAAGTCAACGTTTCTCATACTTTATCCAAATCACAGTTTCTTCTGTGCAGGCTTATATTGTCTGTTAAGCCCGGTTCATACTCGTCCTTGTCCTTGTTCTGTCATGTCCGTAAAACTTGCAAAAAAATACTTAGATAATCCGATTTTTTGCATGAAGATAGTTGACGTTATGCCCAGACACTCAGATAGTATATATAAATTTCTGTTCTGTCAATTGTTCACAGCAGCTGACCAAACTTTGTCCTTGTCCCATTGCCCTTAAGGACAGGTATGAACTGTGCTTTACTATTACAATACGAGGCAGAGAGGCTCAGTGGCACTGTGTTGAATTGTGGATCGAGAGGTCCCCGGCTAAATCCTCCGTGAGTTTATTTAGGATCAGTCAAGGTCTACTCACTACCCAGCCTGGTATCCAATATTAGTCGGCAAAGTGGGGACCAAGGGTGATCTTGTGGAGGTTAGCGTAATGGGAGGAACATAGTTGCCTGAGCGGGTTTCCTCTTGAACTGAACCAGTGAAAGGGGTCTACCTATACCTTTACGTTTTACTGTTAAAATATCAATCCTGGCATCTGCATTGAATATGTGTACCGTAGACTCCAACAATGATTTTACGTACCCGACAAAACCCTATTCATGTCATTAGGTAAAACATTAGTGATGAATTCCGAAACGGATCACGACACGATGACCACTTTCTTGAAGTTAAAAAACAAGGTAAAATTTTCACGTGGTTTTGCCTAACATGACCATTGGTTCTACGTGATCTGTGATGTTACGTTTTTGTGATTTGCACATAATTTCATTACGAAAGCCTGATTGGTTACAAACGTACCGCTGTTTTTTGCATTTTGCTGATATTACCATTTGCTTCGCCGAGCGTAAGGGAAAGGCCGGCTGGAAATCTGAGGTAAAGAACAAATCACTTAGATTAATTGAGTTTTTAGCTTACATTTAGCCAAGCTAGCCAATATTAGCTAGCCCTAATACTGGAATTTCCTATCTTGGCAACTTTTTCCAGAAACCTAGTATTTCAAAAGAGCTACCGCTTTTTTGGCCCATTTTACTTGCTCAGACAACCCACTTTCGGTTGTATATGGAACCTAGGTTAAGATATGGCTTTAAAATTATATTCTGATTATTCAATGGTAATAAAAAGTCGCTTTTCAAATGGGCTTCCTAATTTTACCCTGGGGACTTGATGCTTTGGAAATTTCGAAGCACAAAGCTTCACTTTTATCATCAGAAGTTGGGCTTTAACCGGCATTCAGACGAACAAAGATTAGCGCTACTTTTTTGCCTTTTTGTCAGCAGTATAGATGGTCATTTTCGGTTTGAAAAATTACCTCCTTATTTGAATATTTCGAAACTGTTTACTAATATTTTAGAGACTCTGTTTTTTCTGCCAGAAAAGCCATAAGTTTTATTTTTTATGTGAAACTGATTGCTTGTTTTCAACTTATTTTAGCTTGTCTCATTTAAAATAGCTGAATTTATCTCACAAAAAAAAGTGGATGAGTTCTGAGCCCGATTTTTCAAGAAAGTAACTGAGAAGTTTTCTAACCTACATACAAACAAAAAGACTTAAGGGGGGGGGCTACCCAGGTCAAAAATCAAAGTTCTCCGATTTTGCTTATTTTCACATATGTTACTCCCCCAAGGCACCTCTACCTCAGATAGGTAAGAACAATTAAGCTTGAAGGTGCACTTTTGGTTCAGTGCGTTTGTCAGTGTATTTACATAGGCAAAAGTACGCCAAAAAGCCGAAAAGTAGCCCGTATTTGAACAGTTCTAGCACAAACCACATTAAGCCAATCAGGCTGAAACCTGGCATAGTAGTAGCCCACATGTATGCGCCAAATCGTATGATCCGAATTTTGGATATGTGTTTTCAAATCCAAAATCGAGTGCGAAATGTGAAAAAATGGCTGTTTTTTGGACCCGCCAAATTTGAGTGATTTTACATTTGACGTCATTGCTCAGGCTATGGGCAAAAATTAAAAAAAATGGATCATAGAGGTTGAGATATGACGTTAGGCTATCGAATCATGTAAAAATCAACTTCGTCAGTGTTAACAAAAATTTCGAGTAAAGGGGCGCTTTGCAACCACAAAAAACTTTTTTTTGCGCCTATGATTTACACGTAAAATTGAATTTTTGGGAGCCCCTAATGAAAAATTGGCAAAAGCATTGGTTCCAGTTTGTTACATCTGCGATGCGCCTTCCATGGGGCTACATTGTGTGCAAATTTGAAGCGAATCGGAGAACCTAAAATTTTCACTTTTTCAGGTAGCCCCCCCTTAACTGAACATTTTCAATAAGTATCCCTTAGTTTCGATGCGAAATGTTATGTAGGTACTGCATTCTATAGACCAATTCACACGAGGTCGCATTTACTCCAAAGCATACCTACTTTAACATTCTAACTAATAGAAGCTCATACGCCCGCTGATGTAATACCCGCTCGTGCGCCCGCTCATGCACACACGTGTCCGTTTGAAATGGTCTTAAAAGCCTGTTTCATACGAGATTGACTTTCAAGGAAATTTCCACAAGGGGATCCGCAAGGGGACGCGTGGGGTTGCAGGGGGTTCCCCAGAAGGATCTTCTTGGAGATCCCTTTGAAAATCCACCTCGTGTGAAACAGACTTAACAGAGACATGTCATTGTGCGCATTTATACTTATTATACCTAAGTAACTTTATCGAAAGGTATTTGCTAGGATTCACAAAAAAGGCTTAATAGTCATGATAATGATGACGAAATCAAAATAATCGTAAAAAGCATAGTTTCCATTGGAAGATAGTTTCAACACCGTCGCGACTTTCGTTATGTTCAAAACCCTTCACATTGTATCGATTCAAGAGCACTAACGTGTTTCTCTGCGGACTTATAAAGCTTAAGCCTGTCATTATGATTGTGCAGATTAGCGGTTTTGCTTCGGCTACCACGTTGGTCGTTACTCGTTGGTTTAAATTTAACTTTCGTTTAACTATTCTAGTTATTTACCTACAGTAATAAGAAGTAAATAAGTAAGCTTAGATAATCCATAGGGACAGGCCACTAGTCAGAATGAATTTTTGTTCATGTTGATGAAAGGAAATATTCATTATTAATAACAACTTGGAAAAGTTAGGATTAATGAGCAGGCCCATAATTATAGCTACACTAAAATAAGTTTGTTTCTTGTTTAAGAGCATGTAGCAAGAATGAAATTTTCTTGTGTTATTTGGAATAACACGACAGTGTTTCTTGTTCTTTCAGTAAACAATGCACAAGCAAATAGTTGAGCGTTTGATTCTGTGGTCTACATATGTAAAGTATTGTTGCTTTAATTTATCGCACTGTATTGTTGTTACAATTTTGTACCAATAATTGCTTAACAAGAGTCTTTGAGACTTGAAATTTTTTTCATAGTATAGTACATATTATAGTATTTCCGCAGACGGCTACATAAATTAAGCTGTCAATTTTCTAATGTTGCTGTCAAATTCTCGCAGATTGCATTGGAGTATTGGCCATGACGAGACCAAGACTTGTGTAATAATGCAAGTTAAATCGCATTTATGACATCATTCAGACATGATAGGTCACAAGGAAGTTATGTTAAAAAGTTTGCTCAGCTACTTTGAATCGATCGTTTCTGCTATTTTTTGAATGTTGAAATTCTTGATGAATTTATGAGAAAAAATAAAGTACTTGGCCCAATTTCTGGAAATTGCTTTGAGAAAAAGTGACCACGTCAAGGATAACAATAACAGCAAGGATGAGTCGAGCTTTAGTAGTTTTTTGTTATGCTAGTAAGTCTTTTTTCATATTTATAGTCGAAACTTATCCCCTTCGTCAATCGATACTGCTTGAATAATGTATTATCATTGACCGAAGAAACAGGTCATTAAAGTTATTTTTGGATAGGTAATTTTCAGCAAAAATTGGAACCATGGCACAACTATTGATAAATAATTAGCACGAATAAAAACAACGCGTAATCTGTTTCGTTTAAAATCTATTTTTGGGAATAAGAAGGATTAGCGAATTTTTTAGCGAAGTGTTACTGAAAAAATCTGGGCCCTGGGATAAAAAGAAATATTTCATTACGAAAAGAACGAATTGTAAGCCTCAAGAGTATATACAGGAGTAGTCATAAAAATCACACCACCTGTTTTGTCTCAGGGTACCCCGATTTCTGGTCAGTCTTTAGCAGAGCACAATTCAATTATAGCATAGTCTCAATTAAATGTAGCGTTATCATATTTTCACATTTTGTCAAATGAATTTTAAAGAGCTATTTCATCATGGAATGTGACATCAAACGTATACTCGCAAGTGAACCAAAAGTGCACCAATTGTTCGCATCTGAGGCAAAGATGCCACGCGAGATTAACATAGGTGAAATAGGCACAGTTAAAGAACCTTAATTTTTAACTAAAGAGTTTTCTTTAAATTGACTAAATTTCATTGGAAAAAGGTTGATGCCTTTTTTAAAAGGCATTTTCACTCTAAAGACCGAATACATTATTGTAATGTTTTTATATATGATTGCCTACAACAGTTTCCATACTTAGAAACTCTAAAAACACGATAAATTTTTATAAGATAAATCAGAATTTACTGGTTTGTGTTTTTTACGACTTTATGTTTATTAATTATCTCCTTTTAGTTTTCACTTCGGAACTCCTGGCTAGCTGAGTAAGTCAACGCAAACAATTTCGCCATTGGAAATTGACTAAATTATTTCAAAAAATGAGCTTATATGCCGGGCTGATCCCGACACGGTTCGTTTCATGTAATTTTTGTAATTATTTGTTTACTTCAACTTGCGCTAATAGGGCATTCCACAAGACAAGACGTAAGCTTTTCAATGTAGGTCAACATCTTTTGAGAACGTTTGCTTAGGGCCGTTTCATTAATTCTTATTAACTGGACTAGTTTAACTAGATTAACTCAACATAGTAATAATTGATAAAATGGATTAATTTGAATTCATACAATTTTGCAAAGCAAATTTAGATCATGATACTGTTTAGTTGTTCTACAAACTTTTATAAACTTTCGTAAATCTAATGTTGATTTTACTGAAGTTAATCTAGAGGCATAGTTAATTGGATCGTTTTGAGATCCGCGATGGAGATGTTGGGACTTGGGTGTTCTTTTTCTTTGTCTACACTGGCGCCACTATGGATTTATTGGCCTCAAGACAGCGATGATGTGTGCTGGAAATACAGTACAGACTACTTGAAATAGTCTCCTGCAGTCACTACAGCTCGCGGTCATCAACCACTGTGTTCGGGGATTTCAACAGCCTACCACTCGGGTCACAGCCATTGTCTCACACAGACCGCAGGTTCTATGTAACCATAACCAAACAGGGTTGCGTCGACTCATACGAAGGATACTGTGTGCAATCCAGCAGAAGCCAAATTGTATAATCCTTGGTGGTTGTAGAATCCGTGAATCTCTACAAAGTCAAAGTGTAACTCTTGGAACCGGGTGCATGAACTGAGGATGCAAACAGGGTGAATGATGAAATACACAATCTCCCACGCAAAGAAAGGTCGGTTGGAAATGCATACTAATTATGATGCAGAAAATGTTAGTGTCTTCATCAACGACACGTTGGTCATGGCAAACAAAGTCGCGTAGGAAAATGAGTCGAGTGGCGTGAAGTGGTGTCAGGTTGGCTTGATCATCTTAGCAGATGTCTTTGTGGTTGGATTTGCGACCGTGGCTTACTTTGTGTATGTGCGGCAACAGCGCAAGGGGGTCGAGGCGGCCAGGAGTACTGAAAATTGGAATTCTGCTTGGTAATAGGGCTAATAGGTAATTAGGTACTATGAAGGCTGCAGTGCATTGGCACACATACTTAGTACACTAAAGCGCAAAGGTGGAAGATAGAGAAAGCCATTGGGACCACAACAGTCGCAAAGTAATGACGGCAAAGCATATAGTCTGAGTAAACCAAAGGAAGGTTTACAGGTCACACACACATTAGTGAATACCGGCACAAATTTGCAAGCGTTCTACTCATTTAACCCGTTTATGCCCGAATTATTTTATTTTCAATTTTTTCAATATAACTGCTTGCAATGTGTTCCATTTACCTTGAAATAAAATGAAAAAAATAATTTTTTCGATTTCAATGAGCTTATGGCCAGAAATAGCTTGTTCCCACTGTGGGAACAGTGGGCATGAATGGGTACGGGGTTTGCAGAAACCAAATTCGAACTTTTTGGACCTACTTTTAGGCCTATAATAAGCGTAACGACAAATCTAACAACGCAAATTTACTCTCGGAGCAACAAAAATTTGAAATTCAGCAAACAAAATTCAACATAACTGCTTGGTCACAATTCACATTTCATGAAACTCTTTCCAGCATTCCTCGTGCAAGTTTATACGGCACTTCTGACACATTTTGCGAGCATTTTTCTTGCATAAACCACACCTATTCTGCTTCTCGGCCGCCACAAGATAATGGTTGATACCATCCTTCCGCACGTTGTCTGTGATTCGACGTTCGAGACGTTTAGCAGATCGAGGGCGACCCGGAGTAGACTTAGGGTCAGCATACTTCAACAAGTACGACTTCACGATATAACGACGGAAATGCAAGTAGTCTAAAGCTGTTTTGCCTTCTTTCTTAGCTTCCTGTCGATACAGCTGCCAGGCGTTGTGGCAAGCGGTGTCCAAGCAGAAGGAAAACACAGGCCAGTACCACTTCTTACCTCTGATACCCACTCGATAGTTGTCAACATTCTGGTCCATTCGGTCAACTCCACCCATGTATTTATTGTACTGGGCAACAGTGTTTGGCTGATCAACCTGAGCTCGTCCTTAAAATTCTGAGTGAGACACTTGCGATTGTACCCATCTTGCAGGATCGGAAGATAAGGTATCGAAGCATGCCCATAATTTAAACATAAACTTTTTGATTCACTCTAAGTATGTAGATATGTGCAATAAGTATTATGTATACTCTTGTTTTGGAGAATAGTTCTGATAAATGTGGAAGTCCAAATATGTTTTATAGACTGACAGTATCGATATACAAACTATATCTGGAGTTTAGGTACAAATCCTAAGTTACAAGTCTTTAGCAATAACATATCAACTATCAAGTTCGTAGCCTGAATATTCTTCAACATAACAAAGAAGCGAATCTGAACACAGCTGTGGTTGACCGCTCTCATGGAGCAAAAAAATAATTCATGAAAAGGTCCTTAGATGCACATAGGGGTGGGGGGTAGGGGAGGGTATCCACACCCCGCCTGAGGGGGCGTCCTCACCTCCCCCATCAGACATCCGTCACCCCCCTCGACCCCCCCTACTGATGGCAAAAAAAGGGTCCCAAAAATGAGTTGAAAATCGAAAAATTGTGAAATATTTTCAACTGTCGCCAAAAAATGGCCAAAGCTAGGAACCACCCCCCCCCCCTTCTGCCAGGGGTCGGGCACCCCCTTCACCGATTTCCCCCGTGCATCTCTCCTTCTGCTTTGTGCTTCTGACCAAAAATTGCTGAAACTGATACAAAACTGCTGGCGTAGTAAATCATCTTGGACTATTTGCGTGATTTTGCATTGAAATCTCACGTTCCGTTTTCACCGTTCCGCTTGTCTGGTCATGGTTTTGTAAATGTATTCCTGCCTGTTCATTTTTTCTGAATATAGCGATTAAATTTTAACGGCTGTGCGGGTCTTCGTGCATGAATCAGTTTCGAACCAATTTCAGATTGATAATGGTTTGATAATGAGTTTTTTACTTTGCTATTTTTACGATAATTCAACAACATTACGACTTATTAAAACTCTGGTTTATAAAATAACCGCAACGTTATTAAATATGCTAATATTCCAGAAAATTACTGTCTACAAAAATTTTTTCATTAATTTTTTCACAAAAACCTTGTCTTGGAAGTCTATGCTGCTTTTTTAATATATTCAGGGTTTTCTGGAAACTTTCGTGTTATTTTTCACTAATTGACTAATTTTCGGCGTAAAACATATTCTATCCGAAGTGTCTAAAATAGTTCTAAGCTTACCATTCCAGCAACTTTTTTTCAAGCTGCAGAAACTTTTTGCGAAAGACCTAATGAAACCTCGACGGGCTGTTGCAATTGTTGGCAACTTCATGAAAAACGTAGACTGACGAGATAAAAAGTATGTCGAATGATTTGGGTTTATTTCATTTGAAATTAATTTGATTTGACTAGAAATTTTTTTAATGCCTTTCTTTTGCCTAATTGAAGCCAGTGACAGATTTGACTAGGCAGAGGTATTCGGAAGACACGCTTTTGGTCAACTTGAAATTTGAATTTTGGCTAATTTTAGCTAATTTAAATTTTCTATATAGAGTGAGACGCTATTATGTACTCTTGGCACCACTGTTTAGTTTGAAAAGAGAACACCACGTAACATTGGCATTCAAGCGTCAATATTCAAGTAAAACTCAAGTAAAACTTAAGTAAATGTCACGAATAAATTATGCCCATTGTTTTAACGGTTCAGGTTTTTATGACAGCAGCTGCTGCAAAAGGACAGTTGCTGACATGCAGGGGAATGCATAAAGGGTGTTTATCTGTTCAAAGCGCATCTGCAAATGTTTTAACACCCTTCTTTTGACAGGCTAGATCAGATTTTTTGGATTTTTTCATACGTCTAATCACAATATTTTTTCCAACGCGGTTTTTCAGCCATGTCGTTTTGTCAAAATTTATTGCTGTCACAATTCCATTCAAAAAACGTCAAACATACAGACTTGTTGACTGTAAAATCATTCAGCGATTTGTTATTGTCGTGCCTAGACCCAAATGGTAATCATTAACCTCTATTAGGTTCCGATACGGTTTTTAGTTAGGTCTTAATTAAGCAGGAACCTGCTGGTTTGTATTTCATGATGCTTTCAACCACTGTGAGTTAGTTGTTTTTTCACATTTTTGTTGTCTTATAGTTTCATATTTCATTATTTTTGTGTCTGTCTATCTACAGTATGACGCATGTAGGGTTCGAGTAAACACGACGTTATACAAGTCACCGTTACAACTGCAACCATAAAAAGTGCAAAATCTGGTGATTCGTGATAAATTCATGCATTTATTTTGAATTAAGGAATGAATGAATGATGAATTAAATTTACAACACATTATTCCATACTTGGAACATATTGAGTTATTCATACCAAGGTTACTAAAGAATAGCGATCAGCAGACATAAAATAGTACTGTTAGATATCAAAGGTATATATAAAATGTTAATAACTACAATGTCAATTAATGCAGTAAGTTCCTGTTATGTATACAGCTAAGAAAAACCTTATTTTTCTACAATTTAAAAAAGATTTGTAGAAGTGATCAACTATTTCCGCTGTAAGAGAATAATTACCAAAATTAATTTCTTGAAAGCATTCCAATTGCCTTAGTTTCTTTTTAAATTTTAAATAATTTCTGTTAAACGAAGAAAAGTCCAACTGTGACATGCTGATTCGGAATTATATAAGTTTGAGGTTTTTGCAAAATTCACAAGATAATGATGTTCCTGATAATTAGGCATCCGTAAAAAACTAATCAAGTGATTAAAAAACGAATGCTGCTTTGGTTCGTGACTGTGATTGATTTAAGGGTTAGATAAATTTATACTTTTAAGATGAACTGCACCAAACAGATTTAGCTCAGGCATAAATTTCTTAAATCGGTGCAAGTTACAGTTGGCTCTTCTAATTTAGTTGAAACGGGTGTTCAGCTGCGATTTAGCTGGTATTTAACTAAACTGATTCACCTACCTAAGTAGTGTTTAGCACTCAAGCTTAAGTTAATCCGATTTGGTCAAGTCCACCGTTACTGTTACTGTTTTAATAGCTTAAAAAGCTTTTATGATAGTGTCAAGAAAGGAAGGGGGATTCTTATTGTAAGAAAGACAGCCTTACATCAGAATGATTCAGGGTAGTGTTTGTGGCCGGCCGGGTAGTCAAAACACCGTCCGGCCGCATGAGTCTCATTGACCCAATTAGGCCGGCATAACAGTCCGGCAGGCTAAGTTTAGCCGAAATTACACTTTGAATAAATTTGTTTTTTGAAAATTTCCACCAGAGCCGACCGGCGGCTTCCGCGCTCGTTCACAACTCACAGACACTACTTAGGGGGGATTCGAGCCACCTGTCTTTGAATGTGCAGACCAGCGCTCTACCGTTGAGCTACTGGGCTGCGTAATCAGGGTTGGCGCGATAGCGCCCAACCCTAGAATAGGAAAATTTAGCACTATTGCGGATTTTGAGAATTTGAACTTTTTGTAGCTCAAAATATAGAAAAGCTTCTTACACGAAAATTTGTGTGTGTAAACCCCTTGGCAATACCTAAGTGCTGGCAAAATTTCAGCCGGATCGGTCAGGTATTTTCTGAGATACCCCCGGGGACCCCCCAAAATTCACGGACTTTCGCTCTTTTTTTTTCCCAGAACTTTTCTCGCCGGTAGTTCATCCGAGCGACACCTTTTTTGGTTTTTCACATTTCGTATAGCCTGCAATACACACGGAAAAAATGGTTTTGCTCGGGTGTTTCCGTGAGAGGCTGTGCTGGGAGGGGGGAAACCCCTTTTTTGGGGTCCAAAAAATGACTAAGTACGAAAAAGTTTAGCACACTTTTTAAGAAGTTGCGCAAAACGGCCAGTCATGATCTTTTGCATGTGAGGTGGTACAGTAGTGGAATAGAAACTAACATGGGCTTTTTTTGAATTTCGGCCTATAAGCCCCAGGGCATGCCCATACCCCCCGCCACGTGTATTACGGGGGTAGGTTCGCTACGGGCAGTGAAGCTATCATGGTTATAGCTGGAGGTCTATCGTTTTGTATACGAATATAAACCCATATGCTGTGCATTCACTGGTACTCTCACTTTCTTGCTCAGATGTTGAATAGTCCCCTAGACGGTACCCCCCCTGTTGGCTGTATGTCATGCATACGCGTACGTAACTTCACAGTAGAATAATTAGGTTTGCTGTTTGTTTTTCATGATAGTTCAAGTTTTTTCGTGTAATGTGGATTGTGAACTTGGGAACATATCATATTAATACCCATTGCCCCACAGATTGCCCCCCCCAGGGTGTTCCCAAAGGGGACTCGGGACCCTTTTGCACTTTTGGGGTAAAATTTTTTTTTCGAGTTTATTTATTGTCAAAAATTTGGCTCTAGGGGTAATTTGGTGTCCTGAACACGATCTGGGATTTATTTTTGCCTATACCCACTCTGGACACCCATGGCCCCCAGGGTGACACCTAGGGGGTCATAATGGGTCAATTTTTTCGAATTTGAAATTTTGATGTCCATTGTGGTAATTTGACCCCCTGAACACGGATCCGAGGTTCATTTTTGTCTGTGACTTTCGTGAACTCTCCTACGACCCCCTCCTAGGGTACCCCCCCACAACGGATCCAAGGGGTCAAGTTTTGAAAATTCGGATTCTGATGTTCATAGGTGTAATTTGACTCCCTGAACACGAATCTGAAATCTGTTTTGAGAGATCTGAGATCTGAGGTCTGTTGGCTCCCCTGCGACCCCACCACCTCCCTCAGGGTACCCCCCCGACACATGTCCAAGGGGTAAAACTTTCAAAACTTGAATTTTGATGTCCGTGATTACGTGATTTTTGTCTAGAACCTCCCTGGATTCCAACACCCCTCGAACGGGAATCCAAGGGGTCAAATTTTACATAGGTATATACACATGCATATTGTATATACATGTACATATGTACACTTACGTTACGTACATACTACATTGGTCCGCTTCAGGCAGTGAAGCCGTCATAGCTATATGTAGTGATAGCTATGCTCTGTGCTTTGTTTCCACTACAGCGGAAAAAGAGAGTGGACTAGTAAGGAAAAATGCCCCTGTCGGGCGGCTCCTTGGGTAGAATAGGTTACTGTCTGTCTAAAGCGGAAAAATACTTAGGCTGAGCTTGTACATAAAAGCATTGGTACAAGACTTTATTAACGAGAATATGCAATTCGTGTGAGCTTGTCAAAGTAGGTGGACTAGGTATACCTGTTGAGAATAGGTATATGATCTTCGTAGGGCAGACACTGTTTTCCGCACCCTATTAGCGCGAACTTACAGCCCGTTTTGGGTTTGTTTTAACTGCATTTTCTTATTATTATTGTGTTGTAAAGTATATATGCTTGATAAAAAGGTTCTGTGAGATAACACTGATCGTTTGATCAAAATATATGTATATGTACTAGTAAGCATCTTACTTCATTCGACTTAGGTATTTCATTCGATCATATTTAAGTTATGCATATAGTGTTAGATGTGTGTAAGCTACAGTAGGAACAAATCCATAATCTGAGAGTCCATAATCTAAAAACAAGAGCTTACAAGAAACTGCGACCTAAATTGGCCCATTTATGGCGTGCAAATACATTGGTGCGAGGTAGGGTCTTCAGCGTCCTTGTCAGCCGAGAACCTTAGCAATCCCTGGCCGATTGTTTGCACACCCCCGAATTATTTCAGCCGTTCAGACAACAGTCGACATTTCAGCTAAAATTATTATGAGTGCCCGCTCTAACGTTTTTGCCATTTGCCAATGTTGAGTTAGTGTAAAAAAAGCCTCTATGTTACATGAGCAAATGATATATATAATATAGCTGAAGGTCGCGCGAATAGGGTGCGGAAAACAGTGTCTGCCCTACGAAGATCATATTCCTATTCTCAACAGGTATACCTAGTCCACCTACTTTGACAAGCTCACACGAATTGCATATTCTCGTTAATAAAGTCTTGTACCAATGCTTTTACAAGCTCAGCCTAAGTATTTTTCCGCTTTAGACAGACAGTAACCTATTCTACCCAAGGAGCCGCCCGACAGGGGCA
>JASANF010016746.1:0-54020 GCA_030248245.1 Trissonchulus sp. WLG1_4 | reverse complement strand
AAAATGGACTTAACGGATTAGACTTAATTAAATCCGAAATTTAGGAATTGGATTTCGGATTTATCGGATTCAAAGTTTCAGACGGACTAAACGGATTTATTTTAGTCCGGTCCAATTCCTAAAATACCACTGGATTTAACTTTTTAATCCGTTTCAATTCCTAAAATACTTTCGGATTAAACGTGCTGCTGGACTTAATTAAGTCCGCTGAGCAAAAATCCAATTCCAAAAATGGATTTATTTAAATCCGTTTAATATTCGGATTTAAAACTACATGCCAATTGTAGGATTTTAAATCCACGTAACGTTACGCGGATTTAATGGATTTAAAGGCAGGGTGCGTCTCATTTAATTGCTTATAACTTTACACTACCTTAACCGATTTGGACGATCTATAAGCGCATAAATTGGGCTTTTCAACTGCATAAGTTTTGACACTTTAATTTCGTTATACTCTAAATATTGGCTATTATTAAGCAAAAACACACACCCTCGCTGCTTTTTAACTGGGTAATTTTTTCATTTTATAAAATTTGGTAGTTCTTCATGTCTATTACAAGCACGCAACATCAAAAAATTCTAAATTAGACTTAACCGTTAACTAAAAAGGGTTTTTAAACCCTATTTTATTATACAATTTTGTCAATTTTAGTTGCGTTTAAACTCCCGCTGAAAAACCTATAATGCTTACCGTTCGCGTGTTCCATGCTGTCATATTACACAAATGCAGAAATGTTAAATTAATTAAGTTTAATGTAATAAGTGTAAAACTGTTTAATAAAATCAGTCAGTTTACAAACTGTCAACTGTGTCTATCAGTTACCTGGTACTAAAATGTTTTTTAGAAATAGCAGATTGTTGCCCCTTAGGCTCGATTCATACTGACAGTCATTAATCCGTTTAGCCGTCAAAATTAATAGTGTTTAAAAGATCAAATTGTCGCGTGATTATTGCGGAATTTGGTTGGCTAACCGGACATATATACGGCTGTAAGTATGCATCGACCTTAATAAATCGTGCATAAAACTAGGGGTTCAACAGCATTTTGTTTAAAGTATCTTAAAAAGGTTATCAATCCCGTTTGCATGCAAAAAAAAGAAATTTCAAAATTTCTAAGCGGGATTCGAACTGTGTTGTGATCAGTAGGGTGGGAAGCAAAAGTCTTAAACCACTAGACTGCCAGGGTATTAGGAATTAGGAATTAGGAATGTTTTTATAAACTTTCAGTACAAGTTGAATTAAAATTAAAGAAACAAAATTTTTCACGCTAAATATATTGAAAAAACACAAATTAGGATGGAATTAATAACGCACCACAAACCCACGCTATTATTTCACTAGTAGGCTTAAGTTTCTTATAATTGGCTGTTCCTGGTATCACATGTAATATCAGCCATATTTTGATTGGCCGATTTGCGTAATGACACTTGGCAGCAAAACGGAAGCATTAAGAACACTCTAAATCTTGTATTTTAGGAATTGGATCGGACCTAATTAAATCGGATTGAAAATTGTCGGATTTAATTAAAATCCAATTCCTAAAATGCCGGATTTAATGGATTTAAGCGCATCAACGTGCTCAAATAAGTCCGACTAAACGGATTTAAAATATGCAACGAGACAAGTTAAATTCGTTAAATCCGGTATTTTAGGAATTGGATTTTGCAGCTTGTTAAATCCACTAGTTAAGTCCGATTGAAATAAATCCGTTAAGTCCATTTTAGGAATTGGCCCTAAGTCTGCATATGGTTAGCGTGTAAATTTTGTTCTATTTTCGTGTTCTAAATTTCATTACGTTCTATTCCTGATTCACGAGCTCAGTCTAAGTTAAACGTTCGTTTAACTTAAACGCTCGCTAGTGTTAGATTTAGACTAGCCTTTTGGCTAGTCTAAGGTTAGTCTAAGTCATTTTTTAGTGTTTTACTTAAATATTTTTGCAAATTTTTAGTTACTGGTCTTACTGTAACTATAACTGCACTTAAATTAAAGTAAGTTACCAAAAAATATTCAAAAAGTTTGATGAAAATAATTGATTTTGAACATAGTTCAACTTAAATTAACGCCTGAGCTTCATTTTAACTGTAAGTTTAACTTAAAATGATGCCTTACTTTAACTTTAATAACTTTTTTAACTTTAAATTTAATGAAAATGGTTGAACTTTGTACCTATGTTCTAGACCCGGAATCCGCACTGACTACAAACGTTTGGTTTATCATTTATCTAATAATTAGCTTATTTAATAATAGGCGAATATGCTATTTAACTACGTAATTAACTTAAATTTTAAATTAACTTTTATTAAAATGTAATTTTATTACCTAAATAAACAGCATTGTCGGTACGTATTAAAGCCAAATGTTCTGAAATAGAATTTAAAATAGAATGAAATCAAAGAATTCTGTTAAACGAGCCCGTTTAACTAAACAGGCTTTGTGAATCACGTTTAGACTCGGTCTAAACGTTTGTTTAAGTTAAACAAGGTTTCAATTGAAAAAGAACAAAAATTCAGCTGACACATACTATTCATATCAATCTTTGTGAATCATGTTTAACTTAGACCAACGTTTTAGACTGCGTTTAAACGCAGTCTAACTTAGACTGCGTTTAAACGCGCTTTGTGAATCCCACCCAATGTATTTACGTCGTACATGGTAAGTATGTAGCTATACGTTGGCTTGATTTATGGCCTACCTAATATTCAATCTGTCTGTACGTGAAAAATGTCGTCTAACGTTGTTTAAATATTACATTATTCCTGTTGTGCCACAGCACAACAGGTCTCTAATTTTTATTTCTGGCGGAATACACTGGGCTTGTAGTGCAATGTACGTCTGTGCGTTAGTTTGCTTTGCATATTAGAGCTACTGCGCGAGCGTCACATCATTGTCTAGTGCAAAAGTTACACTGTAAGGCTCGATTCATACTTACAGCCGCGTATGCCCGTTCAGCCGACAAAATGACGAAATAATGACGTCACATGCGCTGGCTGATCCACTGCACTAGGCTGCTAGTGACGTCATTCTGCAGGCTGAACGGACATACGGCTGTAAGTATGAATCGAGCCTAAGCTGGAAAAATGTCAATGTGCGTTTGTTTAGTTCATGTGTGTCACATAGTGCGCGTGTGTCAAATAGCTGATAGTACCAACATTTGACCAGATAATTTTGTTGGCAGCATCTTATATATGTTTCCTGCGAACTGTAGTCATTTTCGGTCATGAAAGAATGAATACACTTCTCACTCATCAAAACAACACATTCCTATTGTTGTAAGATAATTAAAACTACTTCAAGTTTTTGCATAAACAACTTATTGTAAGATTGCATAAAAACGCATTGAACTTTTGCATACACATTTTGCTGCACAACAGGTTTTAGCTGACCTGCTGGTCAGCTTACTTTAACATAATTCTTAATACTTTTTTGGTTTTGCCGTAGGTTGGGCTTGTTTTCTATAAATTCTCTGCCGAACTGGCCTTTATACTACTCCACCGTGTATTTCTAAACCTTTGAAATCAATTGATTTTCGCGTGGTTTGAAAGAGTCTTTTCTAGGCTTAGGCCTAGGTAGTATTTTTGTGAGTTATCTGCTTACCGTTGTCCGTGGCGCCTACTGCGCGAACTTTTCTATGTAAGCCTCTGTAGCCGTCGGTGTCCGGCAACCCCAGCCCGCATAGAAGACCACGACCTCGAAACCTGGAAGACCCGCCGGCTATGTGGTGCCGCAACGGGGGAGAAGACCCCTCCCTAGCTTACCAGCCTCAGTCTCCGGTTTTGGCCATTCGTAAGCGTCCTACCACAGTGCCTTTCACTACGTATATATTAATACCAATAATAATACGACTATAGCTTACGTATTCCTGGCGTTGTTGGTCCCACGGTACCCGGCGGGCCGTTTGGAGGTTGGATTGGAGGCCCCCCTCCTCCACACTTCAACTCCACCTTTCCCATGCAGTTTCTCAGGCTACTGTAGTAATCACGGCCAATGGCACCACAGGCATGCACTCCTCCCTTGGAACAGGGGGCGCACTTGCCATTCAAGTCGTAGTAGCCCTCGACCTCTGAAACAGTGAAATCAGAACCAGCTGGTTTGTCAGACAAATAGCAAAACAATATCGTTCAAACAAACCCAGCATAATGGTACTGTTATTTTTTATACTGCTAAATAATTTAAATATGATATAAATATGATAGTTGGAAGTAACATAAAGTACTTTTCATGTTTGATACTTGTAAAAAATTTAAATATGATAAATATAAACACATATGATACCGGATATGTTAGTATCATTTTGCAGGCTGAGCAAAAATAAGGCTGTGTGATTATTGTTTCTCACCACAATTTTCGTGACAGTCTATATACGTGTCGTATTCGCACTTAGGGAGGCCGTCGGTGAGAGTCAAGTTCGCCGATTTAAAACAAACGGTGCAATGAAACCCGTAGTTACGCCTGTCGCACCGAAACTCTAAAGCAGAATGTCACATTATTGCACAAAATACACTTAGGTACATTACAATGTTCTATTCAATTCGCAACACCTTTTAAGGTGGTAGTTACCTTTTCGCAGCTTTTTTCAATGTTCTATTTTGTAGCAATTACT
Source organism: Trissonchulus sp. WLG1_4 (assembly GCA_030248245.1). Lineage (NCBI taxonomy): Eukaryota > Metazoa > Nematoda > Enoplea > Enoplida > Ironidae > Trissonchulus > Trissonchulus sp. WLG1_4. Next base: position 49,420 of record JASANF010016746.1, on the reverse strand, counting down.
AAATCAATTCACAAGCTGTCTTTTGCATATTATCAATCAACTTTTTTTTTAGAAAATTACAATTTTTCAAGAGTCGGTGTTACTCATAGTGTGCACGCCAACTATTTTGGTGAAGCTCATCAGCTCAATTTTATGCATTTTCTCCGTATTTCGTTATTTCTTCACTGTGGTAAAAAAACCGCATACAGTCAAGCAATTTATACCAAATGCATGTTGATGTGTTATGAAAGTGCTGGCATGCTTAACTAAAGGTAATAATTTAGCAGGTTTTTAAAGTGAGCAAAAGGTTGCTAAAAAGTCAAGAAACGGCAGTTTTTATGACTTTGGTAGGCTGTAACTAAAAAAATAATAAACATTTTCCCTCAATTCGAAAAAGGTATAGGGCAAATTTATTTGGCCGCTGTCAAATATGCTTTCTTTGCATTCTTATGAACTGAACAGGATATTTGTTACTTCAACTGAAATCTCTCATTGTGCTCAGAAATGACGGATTTTTAAAAAAATAATTTAGTTAAATAAGGCTTCATTGGGGTCAGCTAATATTACATTAAGCACAGTTTGCCCGTACCCGCTGAAAAAATGGCGGACAAAAGTTTAAAAAATGACGTTTCAGGAGACCCAAGAAAATTTGCAATTTTTGAAGGGGTTTATTAACTGCCATTGCTCGTGGCTGCTGTGACATTTACTAACCAAATTTTGCAGGTATAACAGATGCATAAAGAACTATGTACACATGTAAATTATTGTGCAAAGTGGTTATTGGTATTTTGTGATATTGGCATGAGAAGTCAGAATTGAGGTAAAAAAACTTCAAAGTTACAGATCGCCTAGAACGACTAACAGAAATATGTCATTTTTAGCTGAAAATATTTCTAAAATAAATTGGGTTAGACCTTTTTTTTGGATAGCTTTTCTGAGTAGTGTAAGAGAAACAAAAAATTGCATACAATTTTGTAAGTCCTCAAAAAATACACAAAAAAATCCAGTTTTTGAGCTATAATGTTAAATGCCTGTAGCTTCAGCCGCGGCGTAAAAATTAAGTGCTAATCCAAGGAATCGCTATTAAGTTTGTAGAAATATTGTACCTGTTTGCGTACATATGAAACTACATAACTATGTAACTTCACATGAAAGTGCATAGTACATTTTTTATTCTGCCTAAAGGCGGAATTATTAGAATCAGAAAGTTCTATGAAATGCGTGCAAGGCAATTTGGTACGTGGTATAAATTGCCATATGCTTATCACTGTGCTAGTTTATAGACGCAAGCGTGTTCCAACCGTGGGGGGCATGCCTGCCATGATGAAGTGCACAAAGTAAGCTGAAATCTAAAACTACAATAATGGCATCAACCCATACAAAACCATAAGTTTGTCAATAATAAACTGCTGCCCCCACCTGGTTTTGAATTGTTTAGTTTTGCTGCAAGTGTCCCCCCTTGGCTGAAAGTTTGTTTTGTCTCGCAATGATCTGATTGGCTGTTGGCATTTAGATACAGCCAATCAGCGTTTGATAGTGAATACAAAACACGAACGTTTGATTCTTCAACAAAAAATGAAGCACATACTCTACGTGGAATTGATTTTTACGCGGCGGCCTCAGCCGCCGCGTATATACTATAGTGCAATCGGCTTCTATGATTGCATGTAGTTCTAGTGTAACATTGCAGGCAGATCTTAAAAAAGCACTGTTTGTGTGGGCGTGTGTATCATTTTGTGCACGTAGATTCAGTACGTATTTAGCGACATAGGCTATAGATTTGCAACAGCGTTTGTGCGAGTGTGTGTCAGATCATACAGAACATGTATGTAGTGACTTGTGAGCGACAGAAAAGTATTGTCGTTGAACAGTGTTACGACGAAACCTGTCGCAACAATGTTTCGCAGATTATTTATCAGCGCGTGGAGTCAAGAGAAGTCAGACTTCATGCCATTGCCGTCGCCAATCATGGCTGGTACGGCTGGATGTCACTGAGCATAGTGATATCTTACTTGTCAGCTACGAAATAATTAGTGTAGGGTTACAATCTCAATACCGCAACAGTGTAATAACTATATATGTAGAATAAAGTTAATTCAACAAAATATGTCAAGCTTTACAAGGCATCAGCGGCTGGCCAACACTGCAGCTTAGTGGGAGTGGTCACTGGCCATGTTTAGTTACAAAAGCTGGCATTAAAAAATTTTGTGCCGCGTTTTATATTCGGAGAATATCCTCAGCACTGTAAGCATGTCGCAGCGAAACTATCTAAAATTAATTCAACTCTACTCGCAAAACGTGCTTGTTACAGAGACATACATAGGATATATGAACAATAGACAAAGTTTGTTTTAATTTGAAGCAATGTTTTGAAGATTTGAATTAAATCCCACTTTTGTAGCAGTGGCTAATTTACGACTGCCAGTCAGTGGTGCAGTTGTCAGTGCGGTTGACTGGTAAACTTTAGGTAGCCGGTTCGATTCTCAGTCATGCATTACCTGTGCATATGAGCTTTGCGAAACTTTTATACATTTTAGTTTGCTGGCTACCAATATAACTCTCTACGTAGGAATTTTACTCCTTTTAGAAGTCTACTTGTTAAAACTAATAAACTTTGCATATTTATGGAAAAAAACAACAAAACAATAACAATATAATCAGTGATAAACCTAATATATACACATCTAATCAGGGATAAACCTAAAATACAGCACCATCCGACGGACCAAAATTACTTGCTACAGACTCCGGAGTCAATCATTAATTCATTTTGAAGTCAACTGGTGGTGAGAATTAAAAATACTGTGACGCCGGAATCAAGTGACTCCGACTCCGGTTTGTTTGACTCTGGAGTCTGTACTGTAGCAAGTAATTTTGGTCGGTACTGTAATACAGTCTACCTACAGTTGCAAGGTAAGGTATGACATGCCCTTTCAGTCCGCCAAAGTCCGAAAAAATAATTCCCGTTTTTAGAATAACCTATAACTTGGCACAAATTTGTGGATTAGACATTAGCAGACGTTATTGCAAAATCAAACCGTCTCAATGGACTTACTTGGATTTTTAAAAGGTATTTCGGATTGGGTGAGCGCAATGGGCAAAATGAGAGCGACAAAATACCACATAGTCAGAGTCCGACGAAATAAAAATCCTGGCTGCTCCACAGTCCTAGCCTTTTTGCTAGGTCACTCAAAAGTCCTGAAAATTGGAGTTGTTACTTAAACCGCAACTGGTATACAAGGTGTTTTTGAACTTTTTTCTAACTTCGAAGGCTCGATTCATATACTTACAGCCGTATGTCCGTTCAGCCGACAAAATGACGAAATAATGACGTCACAGGTAGGGATGTTTTCAGTTAACTGCTAACTGATTCATTTTCAGTTAAAGTTAAGCAGTTACAGTTAACTGATAATAACTGATAACTGAACTGCTCTGATTTTGAAAAGCAGTTAAAAACTGATAACTTAACTGCACAGTTTCTAAAAGCAGTTACCTTAACTGTAACTTAACTGCTTCGGTTGTAAAAAACTGATTGAAATCAGTTAACTGATATTCTTTTCAGTTACATGCAATAACTGAAAATTATTTTCAGTTATGCGTCGAAACATACATAAAATCCTTTGCGGCGTTCTGCTTGTTTACTTTTTGCAATGATTTTCAAGTTTTTGTCTCTGTAGAATTGTCGCTAAAAGCATTGAAAGGACAAAACGCCAATTAAATGAATGATCATACTTGAATTTCCAGTTTACACTTAAGGTTCTGCCTGTTATTTTATTTGATTCATTGTTTTATGTTTTATTCTATTCTGGGCATTATTTTGCACCCATTCTTCCAAGAGTTCATGTTTTTTGTTCCTTCTAGAGAAGGAACTATTGTTTTGAAACAAACTCTGCACAGTGTTAAACACAGCTCTGCATGTTGGTCAGCGCATATGATTAACGTGTAAAGTCAGCTTGGGTAGTCTTTGCCCTTTTTTTGCAAAACACAAATTTTTGCAATTTTGCTGTTAATAATGGTCAATATAACTTTATTTATGCACTAAAATGTGCTTTTGTGTACGTTTTATGATTTTTAAATTTTTCTAAAATCGTAATTTAACAGACAATGCGCACGTGCTAATCACATGACTGTCTAGACTCAGTCATTCCTGTCTGTTGAAACAAATTGAAATACTTAGAATAAATAATAAATAATAAAATTGTGGATCCAAATTTTTAAGTAATGAAAGAAAAGAAATTGTTAGCTTAGTTCTCAGTAAGAAAGAAACATGTTCTCAGTAAGTTCCCTTGGTTGTAAGACAGCGTAGCCGAGTGGTCTAAGGCGCTGTTCTAGGCTGGAACCTGGAACAGTTTGCGCGCTAGGTCGATTCCCATAAAGTTTTTTTACTTGAGAGTATTTTTATTAGGTCAACTTGTGAGTTGCGAACAGAGATGCGGGAGAACGGTGGGGGGGGTGCCGAACTGGCCGAGAGGGGGGTGGTCCTGGTTTGGTTTGTTCGGTGAAGCGGAAATGTTTACACTTTTTCGATTAGTACTCCTTTTGGGGCACTTCTTTGGCTGCGGCTGAAATTTTTTGTGATTTTTTGATTTTGTACTCGTTTTTGGCACACTTTTTCGGCAATCATAGGGGGGTGGGGGTTCGGGGGGTGCCTGGTGTAGGGGGGTTGCTACTGCTGACCCCTTAGGGGTTCCCACTGACTCCTACCCCCCTATGCGCATCTGTGGTTGCGAATTGATCGAGCTGATGCGCTTTCAGTAGATGTCGGATTTGCGAAAATTTTGTCAAAACAAAATCAAAGGATACGTTGCAGCATACTGCTATGTGTTTGAACTTTGAAGATCCACTTGGCCAAGTGCGGTATCTCTTACTCAGCGAAGGAACCTTGCCCCTTTTGGGGCCTACTTGTTACAGTTGCAACTTGGTAGTTGTTACAGAAGTTTAAAGTTTTCGTTTTGAAATAAATGTTTGATCCCATGTTGACAAGAGGTTTTTTGTTTTGAGTAGATTCAAATATTAGTAATTAAATAGTTAATAATTAGAAGTTAATTAAGTTATAATTTAGTAGAAACTACGTGAAAACTTTAGCAAATATCGGGACTAGCGGAAAAAGAAACCAGCATTTTTAAAGACATAACTGAAAGTATTTTCACTTAAAGTTATCAGTTACAGTTAACTTAACTGTAACTGAACTAATTAAAATTTTGCAAAATTAACTGATAACTGAACTGATCTAATTTTAACCTAATCAGTTAACTGATTAACTGAACTGATTAAGATTTCGACAACTGAAAACATCCCTAGTCACAGGCGTCGGCTGATCCACTGCACTATGCTGCTAGTGAGTAGTGACCTCATTCTGCCGGCCGAACGGACACACGGATGAAATTATGAATGAATGGACATGGAGCCTAAGTAGGGCTGGGTTCGGCTATTAAAATACCATCCGTCATCACGCTTGTTTTCAAATTCTACTAACGAACTAACTACAAACTAACTAACTGTGCCGGAAATTATCCGTATAACCGTCCGCACGCTGAGTATATGTAATCCGTTATGATAGACGGATATAAACCACTAAATGGTTACGTGATTAGGCCCGGTTCCCACTAGGCAGAAATAAGAAATAAAGTCATATTTATTTACTAACATGCTATTTCCATTACAAAAAAAGAAAGTCAAAATAAGCTTTTGTTATCGGTTGATTGATTTGTTGTGTTTAATTTTTGTTTCTGCTCTACTTGTCTTTGTATTAGTTTTCAGATCTTACGAACCTATTCTTATTTCTGTCTAGTGGAAATCGGGCCTTAGTGATAACTTTCAGTAGTGAACCCAAAAAAGGATAATTTTTACAGCAATTAAAATTTAATCGAACCCAGGTTTCAACTGATGGAGCTCAACAGCTTACACCAAGATTGTTTTTGGTTCACGAAAACTCAGATCCAGAACTTGAATGTAAATTTAGACGATTCAAGAAAGGCAGAAATGCTTTTGTAATTTCAGAAATTTGAGTTTAAAATATTTTGACGAAAGTGGGGGTAAAAATTTCCCTAAAACTTCTCACTGAAAACAGAATATTCAAAAGCAAGATTTCGTACAAAGCAAAATCCCAAAAAATAATTTCAAAATAAAAGTTTCTAAAAGGAACACCAAAATGCATCTTATAGCAAAAACTTGGCCAACAATAAGCCAGTAACTTTGAAAATGCGCATACAATCTTTTTCCTTTTATTGACTACATTCAATATGTATACCAAAATCTACATATAAATGCGTGGATTACGTAGTTTCTAGGTAGGTATTAGCCTATTAGGTAGGTATTAAGTTTATAAAATTTATGACAAGGGGGTTCCATGACAAAATTTATTTATTTTATTTTAGAAGCTAAAAATTACTATTCGGTAATTGACTGCTATTTTTGCTGTTGAAACATCATTCTTCGCTTATGGCAGGATTCAAGCGATACGATTCCTGCGCGAGTGCCATTGACAAGTCTCGTTTCATGAAATTAGTTTTTATATAGAACCCTGTTCTACCCAAGATGGGCATTCTATATTTCTATCACGAACAGACTTACTTGGCCTTAGTTTAAAAGCCAGCCGAAACCTAATTCTAGTAGATGCATAACTGGACTTCGCTACGAATCGACAAAAACCATCTTCAATAGCACGTTCACACGGCACACTTTGTTTTAGCAAGTTTGTCAGTTTTCAACAAGTTAGCAGTGTCATTTTTCAACAAAATTTTTCATTACTTTGATAATGAACATTTATTTCCATTTACTTTTGTTTTTACTGTTTATTTTTTTCAATTTTGTCCATGGCGAAAGAGGTGCCATGGGGGTACATATAAAGTAGATGTATCTTATTTCTGCCCGAAATATATGTGAATTAGCCTATACCATAGGCTTGTGTGGATAGGTATATATGTGAATAACAGCAAAAACAGAGATCCTTGCTTTGTATCTAGATGTCTAGAGTAGTGCCCTCAGTGTGCACATATTCCTAATTGCAAACTCAACCTTTAATTCAACTTGCGAACAGTTCCTAGTAAGACTATTATGTCACTTTGCTGTACCTGCAAGTAACTTAAGGTCAATCTAGCAAAAATCAACTTCGAGCATAAAACATTTATTGCAAAGCAAATTAAAAAAGTAGTTTACAAAGCAAGTTACACAAAAAGTTTACAAAACAATATAAAATATGCATACTGTAAGCGTGGTTTTACACCATGGACCATTTCCAAAATCAATTTCAATTAAATTCGGATCATTAATAACACAGGGATAAACTCACACACGTATACACTCGCTGATGCGTTGATAAGCACTAAGATAGGGATAAAGGGTTAATAACTTATTTTTAATACATAATTTAGGTGCGAAAATATAATAAATGTTTGCAAATACCTTTCTGGACATTTTGACAAACTTTCAGCGAAATTGATTGAGAAACTTTCGAGACTTTTCTTTTCTTTTCTTGAGAGAAAAAAGAGAAACTTTTCTTAATTTCTTAAAAGTTTCTCAATCAACTTCGCTGAAAGTTTGCCAAATATCCTCAAAGATATTTGCAAACCTTTTTTAATGTTTTTGTAAGCAGACTATGAATAAATGAGTTATTTACCTTTTATCCCCATCCTAATGCTTATCAACGCTTCAGCGATTATATACTGAAGTGTGTTACGCAAAGAATCTACGCGCTGATTCGTCAGCCACATGTTGCACAGGATGTCAACATGTGCCCTGAAAACGACCAGCGCATCTGCCTGTCTCACTCTTCTTCTATAGGGAGTGAGACGCTATTATGTACTCTTGGTAAATACACTCATATCCGAGATTGCAGTGTTAACCAAAAATTGAAATCCAATCCACAAAACCAATTCCGGATAAAGGCCCTACAATTATAGGACACTGCCATTATGATTGAGCTAATGAAATGAAGATAGTTTTGTGTGTGCCTGCTAGCGAAACTAAAGTCTGACTAAACAAGCCCAACCTGCGGCAAAACCTTCAGTAAGTATTAAGAATTATGTTCAAGTAAGCTGACCAGAGTCAGCTAAAACCTGTTGTGCAGCAGATAATTATCTTATTGTAAAATGTGTATGCAAAAGTTCAATGCGTTTTTATGCAATCTTACAATAAGTTGTTTATGCAAAAACTGGAAGTATGTAGTTTTAATTATCTAACAACAAATTATGTAGGAATAGGTTGTTTTGATGAGTGAGAAGTGTATTCATTCTTTCATGCCCAAAAATGACTACAGTTCGCAGGAATAATCTTGCCTTTCTTTTGTTATTTTGTTTCTCTTTTCTGCAGAATAAATGAAGTTATTTTGTAATTTTATGAAAAAATAACATAAGATGCTGCCAACAAAATTATCTGGTCAAATGTTGGTACTATCAGCAATGTGACACACGCGCACTATGTGACACACATGAACTAAACAAACGCACATTGACATTTTTCCAGCTTACAGTGTAACTTTTGCACTAGACAATGATGTGACGCTCGCGCAGTAGCTCTAATATGCAAAGCAAACTAACGCACAGACGTACATTGCACTACAAGCCCAGTGTATTCCGCCAGAAATCAAAATTAGAGACCTGTTGTGCTGTGGCACAACAGGAAAAACACAGAGCAAATAGGTGGTGTGATTTCCTGTACCCTTAACGTCTGAAATTTGTTCTTTTCGTAACGACAAGTTCTTTTTTGTCTCAGTGTTCACCATTTTTTGGTCAGACTTTAATTTCATCTGATTGAAGACCAAGGGATACAGACATTCTGAAAGTCTACAAAAAATTACCGTAAGACCAAACCCAATTTGTCCCGTCATGTTGTTTAGGGACAAAACGACAGGATAAAAGGACAAGTTTGAGCCGGGCTTACGACCAATCGAAAATTTTAACAAAACACGGCAAGTACCCGAGGTCTCGGTCAAGTCGGTAGACGGTAATAGCCCTAATTTTATTCAAATTGATATTGAACAATGTTTTTTGTTCAGATTTTTTCAAGACTTAACCTGCAAATCGCAAAAACCTACAGCGTTTTCTTTTGCAAATTCACAGAAGGTGCAGCTATAAGAGGCACTGTTTATAGATGAAAGGGTTTAGAAAACAAAAAGTCAAGTTCTTCCCCCTCGTAGCTCAAGTTTCCCCAAAAAGTTCTTAAAAAGAACAGTAACGGGATTATCCATCCAATAAACCGAACTTTGCCCTCCCCACTGGGTTTTTTTTTCGCAAAAACGTTCGCAATTGCGAAAAAAATTTGGCAATTGCGAAAATTTTCCAAACTGTTTCGCAAATTTGCGAAAAAATTTTGACGCCGGTGAGGTGAACTTATAAGATCCCCGCGTTGTTTTTAGCTACTCAGCCAGAAAAAATTTCCGGTACGTCCCCAATTGACCAAATTTGACCTAAAAATCTAAAATTTCTAACTTTCCCGAGGCTCCCCTCCCCAGACTCATGTAAATTCCTGCAACTTCATGTTTATTGCGTGGTAATATTCTGTGTCAACGCGTTTAATGACTATAAGACATCCGCCAAATCTATGTGTATCTGAGAGTGTGTAGTGTGCCCAGTCCGAGATATTTCGTCTCGTTTCGTCACACAAAATACGTCTAGATGGGTCTGGGAAAGCACTAGTCCTGTACGCTATATCGGAGTGTTCAGTTATGCGTCACATATTCTACACCTACACAAAACTTTCGGGCTCTTTGAATTTTTTCCAATGGGGCCACAAAACCAAAGGACTAATGTAAAATTCTTGTCAGGAAAAAAATCGAGTGGGAGGAATAAGGAATTCCCTATATCGTTCCCTGCTACGCCGCTGCGTGAATATGACGTTCAGTGCAATAAATAACACAAAAAATTTTTTGCGAAAAAAAATTTGGTTTTGCGAAAAAAAATTAATCTTTTCGCAAAATTGCGAAAATTTGCCAGCGAAAAAAAAACCCAGCCTCCCCATCTTCTATACATTGTCAGGATGCCATAATGCCAATAATTGAGGTATTGTCAGTCTTATTTTATACGTATTGCTTGAGGTAGGTGCCGGCGGTAAGCGTTCCAGTATCGTTGCAGCCAGCGAGGATCTGCCAAGGCCGCCTGCAGTTCACTCTCCTCTCGGACACCAACGATTTCTCGCAGGGCACACTTTACTGCCCAAAACATATAAAAAAACACTATTAGAAAAAAAATAATTTCGACGGAATGCATCATAAAAGTGTACTATACCTTTTTCTACACTAGTTTACGGACAACATGGACTAATACGAAGCAAACATGACTCATACTTTTACAGCCGTATAGTTCAGCCGATAAAATTACGAATAAAAAGTCACTGTTTTTCACGTATTCACAACTCACATTAGTTATTCTGTACACGAGATTTTGACACTGACTTAAAGGATCAACTACTTAATTCCTGAAAAGACTAAAGTAAGACCAAAAATTAATGCTGAGCCCGGAAAGCAAATTTTTGTCACTACTCGCTGTACTCTAGATACTGGCAGTTTTCTTCTCGCAATGAAATCGCGTGCTATTGTTGTCTCAGGATTCAGCATTTTTTAATCAGACTTTAAAAAATAGACTGGCTAAAAACAGTCCAATTCAGCAAAAGCGAGAAAAGCTGATGACAGCATTTTTGGTCAGACTTTAGATATCACTGAGCCTTCACAAATTAAAGTGACTGACGACTGGGAGTAGCACTTCGTCCCCGTATCGCGTCTTGACCACCAACATGTCTTCGTCACCAGCAAACTCTGTCATGAACACCCGGTCTACTGCTGCTAACAGCGCAGACACCTGCAACAATTTACACTAATTATATCATACATACCTGTCTAGAAAAAACAGTGCAATAACTGAAACGTCAATAACTAAGTCCACACTCTGCTCAATTCAAGTCTGAACGCGACCGATATTTACGTATTAATAGCAGCTAAACGCCTGCTTAATATGGCTACAGTGGCACTTCTAGCAAAACTGTAAGGCGCCACTGATATATACCTGTTCAATTTTTTGAAAGGGTCCGAATCTACAGGCCTGTTTCCAAGAGAGCCTGAGCCACTCCTCTGTCCGGTGGTCGCGCATGTGCTGCCAGGCTTGGTGTTCGGGCTGTGAGCGTAGGGGACAAATGAAACTCTGTAATACGTGTAGAATTTTTCATTACGATGCCGATATTGTTACTGAGCTTCATGACAATTAATCTGAGCTGAGGTAACAATGCGGTTTTAGAAAATCCACGAAATTCGTAACGGATCAGTCGATAGTTCGTAATAAAATTATGTGCTAATCATATGAAAACGTACGTGAAACCATGGTTCAGTACAACCACCTTTGTGAATTTTGAAATGCAACCTTCACGTTTTTTTATTAAGACGGTCTAAATCAGCTCTGTCTTAGTGTTAGTTTAACGCCGAGCTCATACTCATTCTCGAGGACAGTAATAAGCACAGAATCTTTTCATGAGCTGTAAAGATTTCCAGAACAACTTCAGTTAATTTTCTGCAAAAGTCTCCAGTCGTCAGTCCAACAACGTTCATGCAAGAAATTGTCACACTTAGTCAAGCCAACACTTTTTCACAATAATTCACGGACAAGGACAAAATTCGAAAAAAGACTTAAAACATACAGAGAGCTGTGGAGAGAGTAGGAAGCGAAACATATCGTCCAGACAGTCCTGATATTCGTGGGAACTGAAATCATGCTAATTGGGTTAATTTGCAAAAAAACAACAAGGCAGTCAGATATAATAAGTATGACTACTTCAATTTGGCAAACTTTGCAGTATAGCTACTGTATATCTTTTTGATCTTCTATTTGTGACACCTTAACTTCAAATAAAAATAGGAAAATAGTTGAAGTTAAATACTTTGTAGTCTCATTTGGACCTGACTCAGTTAAATATTATAGGCGTCTACTAGAATTATATAGTCATTCATAGCCATAGGTAAAGCTCACCCTTGGACTTGCCGTCCGGATGATCCAGCCTTGTGGGCTTAGGTCTCTTGCACAAAAAGATTTCTTTATCTTGTGGGTGGAATTCGAACTGCCAACCTTTGGATTAACAGTCTGACGCCCTAACCACTAGACTACGAGACCATTAAGGTGGCACTCCTGAATTGTGGGTTTTGGCCATTATTTTGAAAACGCGCAAAAATAAACATGCATCGTAAGAACAAAAGTTGATCAGAAGTGAATTTCCTTCAATTTGATGTACATATCACATAAAAAAAATTTTGAACATTTTTGAGCAAATTTCGTCAAGAAAAATAGATTTTCACGGAAATGCCTTCTCAAGCCAGTGCATTTACACGAATGGAATGAATTTGAAAGGCTGAAAAACACTAGCAGTAGTGTTTTAATGAAACGTAATTAAAAATTTTGGGTGTTTTATTCAGTGTGGTATAACTTTTTTGTGAACTAACGCAATACTTTCTGCATGAGACAGAAATATAGTGCGTGTGAATACAAACACCAATTTTCGGCTTGCGATTTTAAAAAATTGGCTCAACGAAAAAAGTTAAAATTTGGCACATAAATGCACCTTGTCATTTTCGAGCGGTCGCAAAATTTGATTTTTGGCAAATCGATAGTATCTAAAAAATTTAGCCAAATTTATGTTTTTCAAAAATCGCGATTTTAGTGTTTTTCGATATATCAATCATATTCATCAAAAATGACTTTTTGCGACCGCTCGATCACGTCGAGGCGAGCAAAATGAGCTATTGATTGTGCAACAGCTACTTACTTGCGAAGAGAAATCGCAAGCCGAAATTCCACTCATGTTTGGTCTACAGTGAATGCTAATTTGTATCAATCAACTTCATTTTTTGTATTTAGGCATACTTTTACACCAGCTTGCCATTGTGTATTTAAAATTGGCCCCAAACAGCCGTTTTTTGAAAAGTCACATTTCAGGAGCGCCACCTTAATATATAAACTTTAAACAAACTTTACAAATTCGTCTATCTAGTTTATATATAATATATATAATATATATATATATATAGATATATATATATATATATATACCTACATCAGTTTGCCAAATCTCAAGTCTGGCATCTCTAACAGCGCAAACCTAATGAACTGTGAGGCTTGCTGAACCTCGCCAGTGTGGAAGCCATAGAAGGCTGAAGTAGAGGCTGAGGCGGGCGGGGCTGCGTCTGTCGCGTCCCAGTCAGAGTCCGACTCTGATTGATCTCGCCAGCATAATTGCTGCAAAAAGGCTTCCTCATTATTGCCCTCGTGTACATCGCCCTGCTCCTGACTGCTGCTAAACGAGTCGCTTCGTGCTGCAAAAAACTGATTTTTCAGAATCAAAAAAGAACATATTACAATAAGCACATGTACATTTGGTGGGTCTGAGGGGGGTGGGGGCAAGCGCCCCTGCTTGGTGCTAAAAAACGAGCCTGAAAATGAAAAATTGCCCGATGTTGATTTTGAAGATCACTGTAAAACGTTCAAAAATGACCAAAAAGCTAGAAAATCGCTAAAAGTATCCAAATTTTGCAAAAATCTCAGATTTTTAGGCAAAAATTGGATATTTTTGCGTTTCTGTTAGTTCAGACTTTTTCAAGTTAAACCAGTGCATTTAAAGCCGTTTGACAGTCGAGTATGCTGTAGGCAGCCAAAAATGACCGTTTTAGCGAAAAATTAACTTTTTTTTAAATATGGGCTGAATTTGGGTAAAAACGCACAAATTTAATGGAAATGCCCAGTTTTAAGAGCCCCTTTTGTATACAATTCGCTTGCCCTTGTGCCACGGCTCTAATTTTGCTTGCCCTTGTACCAAAAAAATAACAATCTCGGGGAATTACGCAGAAAATTAGCCAGCAAAAAAATCACATCAAATAAACTTAACACCTTATGTGACTATACGCACAGCTGTACTTACACGAAAAGTCGCTATCAGCGCTGTCGCCTGTGAGCGCACTAGCGCAGCACTTTGTCAACAGGGCGTCGGCTTGGTCCACGGCCCGATGAAACAGAGCCAACACGTCGGCTGAATTAGCTCGCTTTACCAACACTGACGAGGCCAACTGCTAAAACACACGACCACAAATGGCACTAAATTGCACCAAAACATGTATGAAGGGAGGGATGGGGAGAGACTCCCAAAATCGAGGAGCCCAAGGGGAGAGACGAAGGTTCTAAAATTTGGGCAAAATTTAGAAAAATGGTCCTTTTTGGCGAAATTTTTACAAAATTTTGCAGAATTTATAGTATTTTTGGTCAATCAGGGGGGGAGGGTCCCCAAAATTTGGCCAAAGCCCCCCCCCCAAATTTTCACCCCGTTGCACGTATGATGTACGTAGTGTATATTATTACCCGTCCGTTTTCTTTTTATGTACTGGGAGTGATGTGGGATGCTAGAGGAATGTCTTCCCATGTTAAATGGACTGAAACAGGGAAAGAAGCTATATAAAACGTTAGTGTTAGTAAAGCGTGCAAAATTAGTGTTAACTTATACTATAGATTAGAGTGCATTGCGACTTCTGCCATACCTAGCCCAAACACTGGCGGCTCATCAGTGGAGCAGTGTTGGGATGTCTACTCTACTCAGCTGTTTACGTCCGAGCTGTTAGAAGTGGCTGGCTGTCAAGTTGGACAAACTATCTAGAGCAGCACGATTAAATCTGGTGGAGCTATCTTCAATAAAACGTAAGATATTCAAATAAAAACTACTTAAAACGAAAAGTATTATCAGTTTAAAATCATGTTGGTGAAATTAGGCTATTAGGCTATATTTGACCCTGGCCTCGCCACACATGTAAGAGGGGACGAGTAGGGGGACCCATCCCCGAAATTGAGGGCCCGGGCGTCCGGCGGGTACATTGGCACTCTTTTGCAAAATTTAGCAAAAGCTTTTCAAGTATTTTGGTCGATCAGGTGTTTGCAGGCGATATTTAGCCAGAGCGACACCACAAAATGTTCACTCAGTGCCAATTCCTTTACCGGATTAAACGGTCTGGACTTATTTTAGTCCGAGGAATGGCAAATCGGGTTAAACGGACTAAAAGAGTTAAAATGAGTCAGCGGCTTGATTTTAGTCTGACGCTGACCCATTCCAAAACTACCACTGGATTAAACGAATTAACATGCACGCTTAACATTAGCGTACATAGTCCGTTCAGTCCGATCAAAAAGCAGCGCGCTAAAAGTTGAATCCATTTTAATTTTTAAACCATTTAATCCGATTATAATTAACCCTTTAATCCGGTAAAGGAACAGGCCCTCAGTCCTGTACATTTAAGATTCTCGCAGTGACACTAACCACATAGTACGATCGATTGAGTGCAAAGGGTTCGATATCACTGGCTCGCAAAGAATCTCCTTTCCGTGGTCTGACACCACCTTCCATCGGCAACAGCGATCCACCGATTTTCCCACCACGCCTCACAATTACAGACCGGGTGCTCTGAAAACAAGCTAAAAGTAAGTCGAGTTGACGGCAACCATATATTTGTAACTTCTAATGAGGCTGTTAGAATTGGTCCTGAAAATATGGAAAAGGCACTTTTTCGACTCTTTCGAAATTTAAGGTATTTTTGGTCGTTGAGGGGAGAAGGGCCCCTAAAACGTGGCCAGAGATGCCCCCCCACCCCAGATTTTAACCCCGTTACATATGAGACCAATGCATGATAAATTTCCGCACAGCAGAATATTTTTAAGTTACTGGCAGGCTAAAGAAAATATTATAATATTAGTACGAACAAAAAAAAGCAAAAGCAAAAACAAGCAAAAACGAAACGACACGAAACGCAAACATGTAGCGATAGTAGAATAAGCAAAAGGACGAGGAAAAACCACTTGGCTGGTTATCTGAGCTATCCGCCCTATTGGTGGAGAGATACTATCGAGATCTAGGCTAAAAACTGACCGTTTAAACGACGCAATATTTGGTGCTTGAACAAGTACTTTCAGGTAACATATTCCAAAGCCTCACAATTCCACAACTAAAGAAAGCGTTCAAAGCTTGTAGGCGGCAGACTTTTCGCTTGACAAATAATTGACAAATGAACGACTACTCCAGTTTGCAGATCGGGGATTCGCCACCCTACATGAGTCTGATTATTCTTATGCCAGCCAAAGTATTAACTTACAACAGCAGGCCACCAAACTTGAAACTTTCTCCATCGACACCAAATCGGCTCGCCATTTTCAACTTTGAAACCTAGAATCATTAAAAATCAGATAAACACATAATATGACAAAAAACTGCTTATCCTGAACAAAAAATTTCCGAAATATAAATCGGATCAGAATTCAGAAGCGAGTGAAACTATGCGTGAAAAATAAGTAGAACAATTAATTCATTAATTAATTTTGTTGATGAAATTAAAAGCTATATATAATATATACTTCTGAGTTAAATTAACTCGTTTACATAAATATATTATACGATATTAAAGTTGATGAAACAAATTTCGTCTTGAACGGGTGAGTAAAACTTAAATCGCTACGTTTCTATTTTATATATAAATTTAGTATATACATATATTAAAATTAATTTTTAGTCGCGGGGCAGATATGTTCATCAATCGGCCCCATGCCCAAATTGCTAGTCGTAACCTGTAATTGATATCGGGTAGCATGGAGAGCCCTGGGCTGTGTACCGGCAGCACACAGCCGTCGCGTACCCCGCAAGCTGAGTATCGTTCGGAACTTGGAATGTGCAAACGCTAGCCGATGAAGCTCGAAAATCAATTCTGGCAGATTATTTGGCTAAATTTGGGCTGGATATTGTCAGTCTAACTGAAGCCAGAATGGTCGGCCATGGGCATACGACAGCAAAATCTGGCTATAAAAGCTCTCAAACCTAGCAAATCCCCTGGCAGTGACGAGCTACCACCTGAGCTATTCCTGATAGCCGAGGACGTTCTCATTCCCCAACTGGCCAAGCTCTACAACAAGATCTGGTTAAGTAAGCACTCGCCTAGCAAATGGCAGCATGCTGTGTTAGTGCCTATTTTCAAGAAGGGCGACCAGCGACAGTGCAATAACTACCGGGGTATCTCCATTCTACCAATCGCTGGCAAAATACTATCCCTAATATTACTGACTCGGATCACGAAGTGTCTCCATGGCAAGACCCGAGACCAGCAAGCCGGTTTTAGAAGGGGCAGGAGCACCATCGATCAAATATTTTCAATCCGCCAAATACTGGAAAGAAGAAATCTGTGCAACAAACCGACCTGGCTCGCTTTCTTGGACTTTAAAGCAGCTTTCGACAGTATAGACAGAGACAGCTTGTGGAAAACACTAATGGCGGCCGGAGTCCCTCAACATCTAATCGACTTGATCCGTGACATGTATACCAACTCAATCTGCAGAGTCCGTGTGGGGGGTGAGCTCACAGATAACTTTACTGTCAACTCTGGTGTTCGGCAGGGGGACATCTTATCACCTATTCTGTTCATTAGAATAGTGGATTGGGTGATGCAGTGGTCTGTCACCGAGCAAGACGGTGTAACTGTGAGTAAGGGCGTTAAAGTAGCTGATCTGGAATACGCGGACGATGTGGCCCTACTCAGTGAAACGGAGATTGGCCTCCAAAACCTAGTAACAAGTGTCCACATGCATGGGTTAAACCTGGGACTCCAGCTAAATGCATCCAAGTGCAAGGTCTTACCCCCAGCTAACGAACAACTTTCTGACGCGATTGGAATAGGAGTCGACGGGCACATGTTCAAACTTGCTACCAGCTTCCCATACCTAGGCAGTATCATTACATCTGACTCCTTTGTTGATGAAGAAATCACGGTCAGAATCGGCCGAGCACAGGCCGTGTTTAGACGCCTGTATAAAGTCTTTTGGAAGCGCAGAAGACTGTCTGTAAGGACAAAGCTGAGGCTTTTTGACAGAGTTTTTTTGTGTAAAATAGGGTGTATTTCCACATCGGCCGCCTAGTTTACACAACAAAAAATAAAAATACACACTGATTTACACAGCCCTATTTCCGCGCAAAAGTTGATAAAACTGCCTATTTTGGTAGTAAAAATTACAAAAAATCGCCGAGTGGCGACTGCGGCCTGTGAGCGCTTTGTAATAAAGAAAATAAGCCTTATTTTTTACTCAAAAATAAAAAATTTCCCGTTTCTACGGGCTTCCTAAAACTGGCACTTAAAAATTGGCCATTTTTGATGAAATTTAAAAGATTTTTACCTAACTTTTATCTAAAAAAATGTAAAAATTGCGTCAGTCTTGGGAGAGGAGGGTTGGTTGATTCAGGGGAGGTGGTCCCCCACCAGGGGGGGAGAGGCATATACCCAAAATTTTGGTGCTGTTATATGTATGTGATACACTTTCAAAGCTGAACGGCAGGTTTTAACCCGAAATTAAAAAAGTGTGTAGGATCTGGCTGACGAAACAGATCTGTGTAAACCTGCGTATAAGGCGTTTTTCTGGTGCAGTCGGCACTAGGGTGCACAGCGTACACTCTATTCTCATTCTTCATAATTTTAATTTTCGTAGTTTCGTAAGTAGCAAAGTCAAAATATTGGTTTTTTAAGTGCAAAAAATAATTTTTTACCTAAAAAATGCCTAAATACACACTTTCAAAAATTTACACAACATATATACCCTTAATTTACACAGCGAATTCTTAATTTACACAACATTTACACAGTGCCGATTTTGAAAAAAAACCCTGATTTTTGACTCGCTCGTTTTGTCAGTCCTTCTGTATGCATCGGAGACTTGGCCAATAGCAAGCCGACACAAGACTCAACTGGATGTATTCGAGCGAAGATGCCTTCGAACAATACTGGGAATAAACTGTCGTGACCATGTATCCAACCACGAGCTGTATGACAGGTGCGGTCATCGGATACAGCAGAACAGGCTGCGCTGGCTGGGCCATACGGCCAGAATGCCCAGCAACAGGGTCCCCAAACGTGCCTTTTTTTCACCAGTCCCTATAGAATGGCGTAGGCGCGCTGGCAGGCCGAAAGCCAACTGGCGCTATCTCGTGTGGCAAGACCTGAAGCAACCACTCCGCTTGTATCAGCTGGGTAGGTACGGCTTCGATGAGACTATCATATCGCTAGCCAAGGACCGGCACCAATAGAGACGAACTATGCAGAACGCTGGCACGAGCGACGGGCCCTTCATATGCTGGCGTGGCGCCGGTGACGAAGGCACAAGTACAAGTAAGTACAAGTAATTTTGTAGATGAAATTAAAAGCTATATATAATATATACTTCTGAGTTATATTACAACTCGTTTACATAAATATATTTAATATAATTTATTAGCTTAACGTTACAATAGCTATATGAGCGAAGTTACACTCGTTTGCATAGCGTTGACGTGGGGGGGGTATAACAAATTATAACATATCGTGTAAGATATTATACGATATTAAAGTTGATGAAACAAAAATTTCGTCTTGAACGGAATCGCTACGTGTCTACTTTATATATAGTCTCTAGTATATTAATATAAATTTAGTAGATTAGATATTACCTGGCTTTGTCTTGTAGTGAGTGGATCGGTCCCGCTGGCTTAAAAACTGACTGACGGTTGGGAAATCGTCCTCGGTGAAATCCCCGCCTCTGTCAGTGTCTTTTTCACAACCAATTCCTGAAACCAAAACGTGTCTAACTCACTCTTTCATAAAAATAACCATAAAGAATATCGATAACACCCCAAATTTATACTCAATCATACTCAATCTCCAGTCAACAGCTAGCTATGTATATGAATCAGGAGTGGGATGCACACATGGGTGTTCCGTGTGGGGAGGTTTCCACATCCCCCCCCCTCAGAACGTTTGAAAACAAAAACGACAAACTTACGACAAAAATCTGTGGTTCACGAAGCGCAAATAAGTGAAAAAGTGCTCCGCACCCCAACCAAGAAGTCGCTAGCTGCTAGTGTCCACACGTATGGTGAGAAGCATAGATTTGTGGCCGAATACAATTTCTCGGATACTAAACGTTCAACTAAATATTCAAAAATCACAAATCGACTCTTTCAAGCAGCCTTTTCTTAATCTTAAACCTCGTGGCTGAGTACACATAAGACAAAATCAGAAACCAACCGATTTGCTCTCGTCGACTCGACAACTCGGCTCCGTCGGGTGTTTTAGCACAGGATTTCAGGTCAACAGCCATTCACAGTTGCTGCATTTAAACGATAAATATTCTTGCAGTAAAAGAAGCGATTATCAGGGTTGGCGCGACAGCGCCCAACCCTAGAATAGGAGAAAATCCACTCAATGCGGATTTTTGAAATTTAATTTTTTAATAACTTAAATTATATGCAAGCGAATGACTTTTAATTTGGTGTGTGTATCCGCCTAGTAAAAGGCTATATGCCTGCAAAATTTCGGAGAGATTGGTTGAGTCTAACTTGAGATATGAAAAAAAGACTTTTGCAAACTTGACACTCCGTCTTTTTTTTCACAGCTCTACCGGACCAGACGCTTGTAGGGTTGTCTTGTCATGATTATATATTTTTCACATTTAGTCTGACCAAAGTTGCAAAGTGACGGGCCACTTTTTTCAATTTCGTCCCCGTTCGGTCTCTGCTGGGAGGGGGGAAACCCCTTTTTTCCGGAAAAAAATCCGAAAAATTTCTAGCCAAGTTTTGAGAAGTCACGCAAGTGAGGTAGCCTCCATCTCTTGCATGCAGGGTAGTGTAGTGGTGCTATAGTGCATCTGCTATTTTGGAGTCGATCGTGTAACTGTAGCGCAGGGGAGGGGGCTCGGAACGTAAATCACGTGTATTATGGGGGTAGGCTACCTATGGGCAGTACAGTCAAGACGGTTATAGATGGAGGTCTGTCGTTCTGTATGCGAATATAAACCCATATACAGTGCATTGCAGGGTGCCCAGAGTTTTGCTGTCAGATTTTCCTAGTAGCCAGAACTGGTACACCCCCCTCTGGCACCCTTGAAAACATGGTTTTTCGTGACTTTGTCAATGTATAACGCTTTAATGGCTAATCACTCGCGCTGTCTTGTTATGATGACACAATAAATACGTGCAGGGGTGTCAGTTGATATTGTTTGGTCAGCGTCGTGTGTGGTATTTCACTTTGGCACCCCAGGCAAATTGGCAGAAATCTCAGGTCTCGTCAAAAAGTGACCTAAAGTACTTTTGGGTCGAAATTTTTTTTCGAGTTTTTTCATAAAATCTCGCTTCTCGGGGTTATTTTGGCCCCTGAACACGAATCTGAGGTTAGTTTTTGCCTAGGACCCCCCTGGACCCGCCTATGTGGACCCTCAGGGTGCCCCCTCTAGGGGGTCCTAATGGGTCAAATTTTCGAAATTGAGATTGTGATGTCCCTAGGGATAATTTGGGCCCCTGAACACGAATCCAAGGTCCATTTTCGTCTAGGACGCCTCTGAGTCCCCCTACGGCCTCTCAGGGTACCCCCCCCCCCCAGGGGGTCCTAAGGAGTCAAATTTTCGAAATTGATATTTTGATGTCTGTAGGGGTACTTTGGGCCCCTGAACACGAATCCGAGGTCCATTTTCGTCTAGGAGCCTTCTTAGTCCCCCTATGCCCCCCGCCTCAGGGTCCCCCCCCCTAGGGGTCCTAAGGGGTCAACTTTTCGAAATTGAGATTTTGATGTGTAACCGGGTATTCAGTCTGAGTAGCACAGTAGTGCTTTGTAAGGATCGTCTAGGGCTGAACACCCGACTACACTGATGCCGTCGCAGCCCACGGCTGTACTTCACCAGGTTCGTACATTGCGTTGTGACTTAGCGGACTGAACTTAACTGACCTAAGTACAATTGGACACAAAGACCACAACTTACAGTTGGCTTTTATTGACACAGCAAACAGAGACAGCGCAGACTCGACTGTGGCTCGACTTGGGCGGCAGCGGCGCAACTCGGCAAACCAGCGGCTTCGACTCGACTGACGTACTGACTAAGTGACTACTGATTGGTGACTGACTGACTAGTGAGTGACTGATTTGCCGATTTGCGCCGCTTTATATAGCTAAATTTCGCGTGCTATTGGGCCTGATTGGCTTACTCGCTTCAGCCAATCAGGGCTCAGTATTACAGCGGCTTATCCAATCGCTGTGAAGCAGTTTTTGTGGGATTCCAAGAATTCTACTTTTTATGCCAAATTCGGTTTTGGTTTTTGTCTGTTTTCGCCAGGGTTTTTTTTTTCAAAAAATTTTGTGTGCATAATTGTGCAAAATTTTAATTTTAGTGTGCAAAATTTTATTTTTTTGTGCAAAAAGTACATGCGTTTTTTTGTCCATTTAATGGCAAATATACACATTTTTATACCTCTAGAGGTACGTATATACGTTTATAATGTATATGAAATCGTAGAATTGGCAGATTCAGGATTTTTTCCGGGTGTAGCAATCCTTTACTCCGTGAACCATTTTAATTTACAAAAACAGATGCGGTAGGTCTGCGGGGGTTTGGGGGCGGCAACCCCCCAGGAAATTTTTTCAATTTTTAGTTTAAAACGGTGCATTATGAGCTTATCACAGCCCTGTCAGAAACACACAAATACCAAAATGGCGCCCCTTGTGTAAAAGTTTGAAAACGGGCACGTTCTGCTTATACAGTATTGTGCATAAAAAAGTTCCCTGTTCGTCGGCGTCCGACGAGCTTCATCCTCATCCGTCCCGAAAAGTGACCAAGGTTGGCCGGAAAGTGACAACAAAATTTTTCAAAAAGTGCTCCAAAACACATTTCAATGTGAAAAGTGAAAAATTGAAAATTGTTTGTTCGTCACTTTCCGGCCACCGTTCGTCACTTTTCGCGAAGCATGAAGCTCGTCGTACGCCGACGAACAGGTAGCTTTTTTACGCGCAGTGCTGTATACATGCCACATTTTGCTATAGTGGAAGCCAATGTAGGATTTCAGGAGGATGTGAAGATTTTCTGCGTAAAATTTTTTGTTGGGAAATGGCATATCGATTTTTGTAAATGAATTATAATTGCACCTAAGTGCAACTTTTAAGCCACAAACGACACATATTTGCAGTGGCGTACACATAAAAAATCGGGGACTTTTCCATTTTTTGTAATGGATGGATGCACGTTTTTGCAATTCTATCTAGCACAAAAATTTGAAATGCAAATATATACAAGACCACTAAGTCATAAAGTGTAGGTAGCAGGAGTTTCAGAAAAAAGTGGAGATTATTTTAATTTGAGCAAGACTTATCGAAAATTGTTCCGACAGGGGAATAAGAGCCAAAGCGTCACATCAGACACATGTACACGTGTAGAGGCTTGAACAAAAGACAATAACAAGGGAGAGAAAGCCAGTAAGTTGCAGGGGTCTGGGGGCGGCAGCCCCCAGGAAAATTTTTTCGATTTTTCATTCAAAACTGTGCATTCTGAGCTTATCACCGGCCCGTCGGGCACTGTGCATTATTGTGCAAAATTTTAATTTTTGTGTGCAAAATTTTAAAAAAGTGTGCATTTGCACAGGGTTTTGCACAAAAAAAACCCTGGTTTTCGCGAGAATTTACCGAATAACAAGTTTTTAGAGGATTTTAGAAGTCTGAAAATAGTTTATTTTTAACAAGTTAGTCTTTTTGTCACAAGGAAGGTGCCGTTACAGCTACCGATTTCCTTCCTTGTGAGGCGTCAGGTTGCCGCGTGCCGGCGTATACGATACCTAGCAGTAGCTACCGTAGTTTTAGGCGGGTTTTGGGTCTACCATAGGCTAAGTAGGTCCTACTATTGCAGTTCCGCCTACCGTAGGATCTAGCTACCGTAGCTCCAGGCCTACTCGTAGGCATTTTTGACTTAGTGTGTTTTGGGGGTGGTGTGGGCTTACAAGTTTAGGCAAAGGAGGTACGGTCACATTCCTCCCCCGCCTAAAGTCGCATGCCCACATGCGGGTAATTGCAGTATGCCAAATTTCACGATGTTGAGACAAGTATTGACAGTGGTCTTTTTCGTGTGCTGCTGCTCTTTGTATACGCTGGGAGGTGTCTGCAACTGAACTTGGGTTGCAGGAGGTTGTCGTTGAAGGGAATCTGCCTTTCACTGCATGTGAACGTAATCGTTCATTATTTTACTTACAGTGTATTATATGTCCTCTCAAAGTGTTAACGGCTAAGGCCAATTATAGACGGTTCTCTAGCTGACTGATTTCTTGTGAACATTTTGCATACAGCATTTTTTTTGACAATTCGGATTAGCTATATATACGTCTTGTTACACTGTAGCCTATTTCATTGCACGTGATATGTACCGGGTTGTTTTAAATTTTGCTAATACGCCGCCAAACACTTGCCAGCTTTAGCATCAGTTGCATTTTCTGCTTACGGTAGCGGATAGAGAGGCTTTGGCCTCATCGATATTTACATTCTCGTGCCAATTTTGCAATCAGCTTCAATATCTTTAACGAATTTTAGTGAAAGCGTGTCTTGTTGGTTTTTAGTGCTAGCCCAATGGCGTCAAGTGGCTGCGAAAGATTGGTTACAAGCATAAAGAGTTTTTTTTTGTGGGGGCGGGCATGTGATGTTGTTCAGGTGTTTGGTGTTCGAAATTATTTTTCCTTTTTTCTGTTGTGTTCGATATTGACACGAGAGCATTTGCGGTGCTCACATGTTGTTGTGCATTTCTTGGTGGCATTGTATATACATACTTTGAGTTTTGACTGTAAATTGAAATTTATACCATTGGCAGCGTGGTTCATAATTTTGGCTGTTACCGATTTTCAGAAACGCGGTTCTGATGTTTTCAGTTAGCTTGGTAATTTTGATGTTTTGACTTTCTTTGCGCGGCTAAACCGATCTAGCTAGGTTTGAAGGGTTGAATTTAACTTGGCTTCATGTGTGGTTTGGCTGGGCTTCCATACTCTTGTGCGCATCTGTCCTTATGATTGCGTCGTACGGACAGTTTAGCATAACTTGCACTTCAACTGTCACTGTGTCGCTGCCAATATTGATTTCAGCGAAGCACGACCCTATGATTTCTAAGCAATGACCCGTCAAGGACGTGACTCGGGGGGTGACAATTTCTCTAGTTGCACCCAACTCTTCCCATAATCTGCTACTTACTAGTGTGACTGTACTTCCTGTGTCTATTAGCATTTCGGAGGGCACGCCACAAATTTTCCCATAGACTATTGGGGTATTTCCTTGGTTGAATTCCGGGGCATAACCCATCAACCCTGTTTCAGCTGGGATGACTAACGCGTCTTCCCTGACCATATTAGACCTAGCTGAGTTTCTCTCCCTGTGGGCTTCCAGCAAACGTTCTACTAACCTGCGATTTTGTTCTTTTAAAGAGTTCGTATCTAGCTCGGGGCCTGCTGGTGGTGGGTTGGTATCTGACTCACCTGTTGTGTACAAGTGGCGTACACGTTGATCCTGGGGTGGTAGGTAGTTACCTCTGTTTGGTGAAGCATTACGATTGGGAGTTTGCGCTGGTATTTGAAATCTTTGTGGTGTCGGGTTCGGGCCTGGACGGCCTGGATCTGGTCCATAGTTATTCCTACTCATGCACCTCACTGCAATGTGGCCTGGCTTACCACATGCATTGCATATGGGTCGGCCATCAATAGTTCTTCGGTTTCGGGGTCCGCCAGAACCGCGGTCTGGGGACTGTGAGTTTCTTGCTGGTGCTTTGTAGCGTCCAGCGGCTTCCATTGCATCTAACTTTTGCAATAGTTTATCAAAAAGTTTTTCGTTAATTTTCGCTTGCTCATTAAGCACATCAAGAACCGTTGGTTCATCAGTCCTTTTTGCTGGTACCTCAAATCTTACCGCTCGAGCAGTTCGACTCCCTTCTTGGTCCAAGGAGTCAAAACCTTCCTGCTCCTTCGCCCTTACTACAGCATCATCAAAACTTTCTGGTCTCGAGGACAACACAAAACGTCTTATGCTCCTATTGAGCCCGTTCACAAAAATGCCTTTGACCAATCGGTCACGTACTGTTCCCTTGATGTCTTTTCCATAAGCCTTCTTGGCCAACTTTTGAATGGCCCTAGCATATTCTTCTACAGTTTCCCCCGGCCTTTGTATACGCCGGTGCAACTCTGAACTTAATAGGCTCACAGCCCTTTCTGCCAATATATCACTCATAGCTTCCGTAACTGCGTCCCATGACGACTGTATTCCCGTGGGTAGAGACTCCCACACATCGGCTGCATTCCCCTGTAGGAAAGCGGGCAGCAGCTTAGCCCGTTCGTCGGGCGCCCAATCATTTACTAGTCCTATTCTATTAAATATTCCCAGAAATTCATCAAAGTCCTCAGTAGCTTCTCCCTTAAAAATTGGTATCTGTGAAGGGTTGATCAACCACTTTCGCCTGTCCGCCTGCGGCGGAACACCGTCTTCTGCCTTTGCCATGTGGAAATATTGTTCTGCTGGTATGAAATAAGTTGGTGGGGGGTCAACGTAATAGTCGAAAACAAAAGAAACGTGAGGGTCGTCAAAAATACTAGAGTTCCGATGGGGCTCGTCTTTCGAACTTGTGTCGGAACTAGTTAGTGAGCTGTTTGTGCTTGGAGTGGTAGGCGAGTTCGGCGACTCGGGAAGGTCAAATCTGACAGATTTTGGCGTAGAAATTTTGAAAATTTTTTGTAAATTTTAATCCTGGTCACGGCACCAGAATGTAACCGTAACATACGTAAAAGTGCTCAACATGTAGCTTTCCCGCAGACGGGCTTACAGAAGTTTACAGAAACCCAAATTGCGTCGTCTAAACGTAGCCCGTATGAAAACTTTTTGGAAGAAAATGCAACAAAAAATTACTTTTAACCAGCGCACAAATATTGTACAGGAAAGACACCGCACCGGAAAAAAACTATAGGCGATTGTGTCTATTAAAATGAGACGCAAAAAAAAACTTTGAAACTGTCTGCAAACAAACAATAAATACATGAAGAAACTAACAGACATATAGCTGACACGATTTAGCGGAAGCCCCACGAAAATTTAAATTTAAATCGACACCCCCCTACCAGCACGAAACATTGTTCCATACCTGTTTGTTCCCTCTTGGAAACGTACAAAAGTCGACCGGCACAGAGTGGGGAAGGCTGGACAAGACATAATCACGCATACACGCCACGGACCCGCTCATCTTACAGACAGGACATACCGAGAGAACGCGATAGGCATAACTACAGTCGGTCTAACGCATGACCGGAGGACTGGAATAATTACAGACCCCAGTCGAGCAGGAAAAAAAAAACTCAGATAGTTGTTCGATATAACACAAAAGTGAAAATGAAACTCCACAAAATAATGGCCGACCACAGTTTAACAACAAAGACCCTCAAATAGCAATTGCGGCGGCAGCTGAAGCTGCATATCGCGGCCTCCGCATGTTTAGGCTACAGATTCGCAAAAATGGCGACGCCGCCTCTAAAAAAAAACTTGAAGCTACATATTTTCGCTGGTCTTGAAAACCCAGAAAAACGGGGCCCGGGTTAGCAGATATCAATTTAGCGAAAAAAAAGGAAATAATTAGCTCAGCATGGTGGTTTTCTAGAGTTTGCATCACGGTTTTTTTTGCTCAAATTTGTGCTCATTTGAGCATTGGAACATAAAAATGAGCATTGAAAAATAAAAATGAGCATCGAATGAGCATTGTTGCTATTGCCCAAAGACGTCACCACTTCACCAGGATAAAACAATTGAGATTCTGAAAAATTTCCCCGAGTCATGTTACACAAGTGTCCGCCCCTTTAGTTTTTCCGGTGGGTCGGAACTTTTTTCGGGATGTCCCAGATTGATCCAAATAAGATCTTAAAATTGTTTCTCTATTTATGTTGCCAAGTAGGTATATGAGTTCTTGACCATCACTTTATTTTTCATAGATTTTTGTCTCAGCTTATGTATCCAGTAGTCAGTATATCAGGCTAAGGGCGTAGCCACGTGAGGAATCACCCTGTTGGATCGACGAAACAAAAAAATTTTCACAGTGCTCGAAGTTGCGCACAAAAATGCTGATTTTTAAGCAAAAATGGCTTTTTCCTGCATGTTTCAAAGGTCTGTTTTTTAAAAATTCGGCATGTTTTATTGGTGGCTGCCGCCCCTTTGCAAACTTGCTATATTTTCAAAAAAATGTCCTAGGTGCGATTTCGTTTTTCTCAAAATTCTGGTTACGTACGACGTGGACACAGAACGTATATATCAAGGGCGTACCCCCCCCCTTTTGGTCAACCCATAAGAAAATATGAACAAGGGTCCCCTCTTCGATTATGGCTCGCCGGAAATTCCGATACGTCTCCAATTGACCAAATTTGGTCCAAAAATCAAAATTTTCTCTAATCTCTTTCTGGGGGCTGCCGCCCCCAAACCCGTGCAACTCTGTGGCTTCCTATTCCTTATTGTTATCTTCCGTCGAAGCCTATGCATGTATACACGAGTACATTGTGCTGCATTTGCATGTCTACACAGTACACGAGTATATTATGCTACATTTACTTGTGTAATACACTGTCTGATGGACGTTACCATATTTTGTTTTAAAATTTCTGTCGGAAAAAATTTCTGATACGTCTCTAGTTGACCATATTCGGTCTAACAATTTAAAAAATCGTCAGTTTTTTCTGGGGGCTGCCGCCCCCAGACCCCTACAGCGTTGTGGTTTAATAATCTTGCGTTTGTAAAGCGTTTTATAAGTGTTAAAATTGCCAAAAAGGGCAATCTAATCCAATACCAAAAATCGAAAAGTCATTCCCCTCCGAAATTTTTTTCTGGGTACGCCACTGAACACTCGCCCCACAGAAGTCCTCAGTTCTGCCTTGTGTTGTCTTTACTAAATATATACTTCGACTTGTAACGGTTACATACCTATCATTTTAGCAATGCAACAGTGCAAAAAAACGTTTAAAATTTTTTGAGCATTCGAACTTAAAAATGAGCATCGAAATTTAAAAATGAGCACAAATTGAGCATTGGCCGTTTTGAAAAAAAAAACCCTGGTTTGCATTGCTAGCCTGCAGAGACATTACCGTTTACAAGCAACAAAAATACGAAAGCATTCGCTTAAAAAGCACAATATTATATATATACTTAAAAAGCTCCGCCCCCCCTTCACTACAAAAGAATTAACATCAGCTAATTCGAAGCTAAAACGAAGCTACACCGCTTTTTCTGATACTACAGTAAGCCAGAACCATTTCGCTGATTTCATCTATCCACCCGACGAAAGCAAGTTTGCCAAGAAACTTTGCCTACACAAAGTTGATTATATTTTGTTACGCATATTTTGATAACTGGCCTAGCTAAACCAGTTGCCACAATTTGACTAAAACATGAAGCGGCATAACCCAAATGCTCACGCGAACTGCGGCATATTGCATCACAAAAAAAACTACTAAAACCTAGAACTCCTCAACGCAGCAACAATTCGTCTCAAAATCAAATCACGAAGAAAATAGAGATGGAAGTATGGAACACTTTTCAGAGCAGGACTAAGATTATATACGTATATATACACTATACCCTTACAAATACACAAAATACCTTTAGCAACAGTTACCTTTAGCTAAGGTATGTGCAAATTATGACCACTTAAAAACCAGAACTCACCAACAACTCAAAACAAAGAAAAAATACTCCTGTGACTCGGCAGTAGCGGTGAAAAACATGGAAAATACAAGCACTGAACTGTCCCACCGCCCTTGCAACCAATACGGAATATGTTGCGGCGAAAAAAGAAACGAATTCGGGCTCAAATTACACTTCACTAGGCCCAGCTTACTCGCATGCGGACATGCGACTTTAGGCGGGGGAGGAATGTAACCGTATATTGTAAGTCCACACCACCGCCAAAACACACTAAGTCAAAAATGCCTACGACAGGCCAGGAGCTACGGTAGCTACACCATACGGTAGGCGGAACTGCAGTAGTAGGACCTACTTAGCCTATGGTAGATCCAAGACCCGCCTACAACTACCGTAGCTACTGCCAGGTACCGTATGCGCCGTCATGCGGCAACCTGACGCCTCACAAGGAAGGAAATTTGTAGCTGCAGCGGCACCTTCCTTGTGACAAAAAGACTTTAAGCTGTTAAAAATAAACTATTTTCAGACTTTTAAAATCCTCTAAAAACTTGTTATTCGATAAATTCTCGAGAAAACAGACAAAAACCAAAACCGAATTTGGCATAAAAAGTAGAATTCTTGAAATCCCATAAAAACTGCTTCACAGCGATTGGATAAACCGCTGTAATACTGAGCCCTGATTGGCTAAAGCGAGTAAGCCAATCAGGCCCAATAGCACGCGAAACTTAGCTATATAAAGTGGCGCAAATCGGCAAATCAGTCACTCACTAGTCAGTCAGTCACCAATCAGTAGTCACTTAGTCAGTACGTCAGTCGAGTCGAAGCCGCTGGTTTGCCGAGTTGCGCCGCTGCCGCCCAAGTCGAGCCACAGTCGAGTCTGCGCTGTCTCTGTTTGCTGTGTCAATAAAAGCCAACTGTAAGTTGTGGTCTTTGTGTCCAATTGTACTTAGGTCAGTTAAGTTCAGTCCGCTAAGTCACAACGCAATGTACGAAACTGGTGAAGTACAGCCGTGGGCTGCGACGGCATCAGTGTAGTCGGGTGTTCAGCCCTAGACGATCCTTACAAAGCACTACTGTGCTACTCAGACTGAATACCCGGTTACAGATGTGTCTAGGGGTAATTTTGCCCCCTGAACACGAATCCATCATCCATTTTCGTCTAGGACCCCTCTGAACCCCCTACGGCCCCCTCAGGGAACCCCCCTACAGGGTCATAAGGGGTCATATTTTCGAAATTGAGATTTTGGTGTCTCTAGGGATAATTTATGCCCCTGAACACGAATATGGTGTATGTTTTAGCCTAGGACCTTCCAGGAGCCCCCTATGGTCCCTTTAGTGTATATACCCCCCTAAAGGGGTCAAAATGGGATGGGGCAAATTTTCGAAATTGAGATTTTTATGTCGATAGGGATAATTAGTATAAGTACATACAAGTTGGCATGTCATTGGTTTTAACTAAAGCGGAAAAACGCATAAAATTATTATAAAAATGCCCCCATTGGGCATAACTGAGGTTAGAATAGGAGGTTCTAAAGCGGAAAAATGCAATCTCGCTCGTTAAAGATAACGGACAAGTTTGCTGTGAATAGAAAAAATTCATTTTTTTTAAAGTTGGTGGACAAGAGCGATCAGAATAGCCAGCCCAATGACACATAGCGCTTTCTGCACCCTATTCGCGCGGATTATAAAGTCAATATAGTTAGACTTTTTGCCTTCTTGGAACTGAAAAAGTTTGTGTACTCTTGTAGACCGATGCAGAGATTACCGTTGACCAATAACAGAAAGTGACAATATATAAATGATAACTAAATACCAAATAGGCGAACTGTTCAGCACATGACAAGCGCTTTGCGGACATTACAGTATATATTACGTTGTAATAATTCGACCAATTAGTATATGGTTTGTATTGTAGTATCATATGCAATCAAGCTTATGTTAATGAGATCAAACTACAAGTAATTGATACTCGCTCTTACGACACGCGCTAGAGACGAAATACTTAAAAATTTCTGCGTGTCTGTTACAATCTATCTAACGTAATATTAGCGTTTTCGGAAGCTGACGGTTACGAATGATTCGCGCGAATAGGGTGCAGAAAGCGCTAATATGTCATGGGGCAGGCTATTCTGATCGCTCTTGTCCACCAACTTTAAAAAAATGAATTTTTCCTATTCACAGCAAACTTGTCCATTATCTTTAACGAGCGAGATTGCATTTTTCCGCTTTAGAACCTTCTATTCTAACCTCAGTGATGCCCAATGGAGGCATTTTTAAAATAATATATATATATATATGGGATTTTGACCTACATTTTGACCAACAATTGTCAAAATCTTAACTTTTTGGCAGGAATACCGTAAATGAAGAAATAAATAGAAGTAAAACTGTACAGTGAAGCGCGGCTTGTACATTTTGCGCAAAACTTTTCATGTAAGGGGGTTAAATGCAGTTGGGGGGAATAGTGGACCTAAAAATAGTGAATAGTGGGGAAGCATTTCTGCTTCAAGAACCCCTATTTAATTTTTTGGATTTTCTGAGAAACAACCCACCAAAATCTGAACCCTTCCCTCAGCTTACATGTAACCGGGGTCAAAATTTTGGGGGGGCCTCTCCGGCCAAATTTCGGGGACCCTCCCCCCCTGATCGACCAAAAATACCCTAACTTTTGCGAAATTTTGTGAAAATTTCGCAAAAAAGGGCCATTTTTTCTAAATTTTGTCCAAATTTTGGTGACCCTCTCACCGGCTCCTCAACTTTTGGGGGGTCCCCCCCATCCCCCCTCATACATGTATATATGACCCTCAGTGAAGTCCGATTTCGCAATTTTTTTCTGAAAGTCTGAAACCCGTGTAGTTTCCGTTCTAAACGTGTTTAAATGCAGTCTAAATTATATATATAATGTTTGCAATTTACTAGAATCAAGACAAAGGCACTTTAACCCCGTTCCTCTCGAAACTCACCAGAATCGTCCATTTTTTGACTAAATGCAAACTGGGCCTCAATTTAGGCTTAGGCTTAGGCTTAGGGCTTAGGCTTAGTATGGGGCTTAAGCGTAGGCTTAGGCTTAGGCTCAGGTACTATATAAAAAATAGAAATTTTAAGAAAAAAATTTGCCAGCTTAGCCTAGAGAATCCTGCCAGCTAAGCCTTTCCCTAGACGATGCCTAAAAATCTCATAACGCACTCAAAACCATCCAAAAACAAAGATTATAGCTATTTTTGGATTCAAACTTTAGCCTACGTAGTACGTTCGCTTCCAAAAACGCTGAAAATGCAATTGTCAAGAGCTCATAGCTCGGAAATCAAAATTTATGGATATTGACCCCCCCCCATTTGGTTTGGGGGGTATAGGGGGACTATGGATCATTAGGTAAAAAAATGCCGTTCTATTTTGGGGGCTAGAGGTCAGATTAGGGGCTTGACTCTTGACTGACGATGTGGGTTCTATTATTTTTATTAAAAGATGGGGTAAGAAGCGTTTTAGGGCCAAAAATAATCTCCCCCGCCGAAGATTGACCTTGATTACCCCCTCAGAGATGAGATTTTGCCCCCCACTCAGCGTTTTGGGTTCCCCTCAGACAACTCCCCTATAACCCCCAATTCGAAGAATTTCGCGATGACAGGTACGTTGCACCTTCCCTGACCCTGAACCGGATCAGCAAAATATCAGTAAAATGCGTTCAACAAAATTCACTGATAATTACCAGTTATCACTAACATCTGTGCTATATAAATTAATTTGGAACTGACAAACTTCGTCAACGCTGAAACAAACAAACAAACAAACAAACAAACAAAAATGTTTAATCCTCAAAAGCCGCCGGTCGTACAAGACTATTGTTAGAGACCGAAGTTCCGAAACGTTAGTAGCAAGCTATGCAAAAAAACACAAAAAAATAATACAAAACAAAATAATCTGCAGAAAATAAACAGGACTAAGAGGCTTCAGTACAGGGAATGGTAGGACCTATGATCAGTGGTCACGTGACCCCCGACCCCTCAAAAAGGTTTCAAATCTATGCTTTTCAAAGCAATAACAAAAGCCGAAAGGTTCCGAGCTGAGACGATACGTTCAAGTAGAGAGTTCCATAGAACAGGGAAATTATACCTAAAAAACTTTGAACAACATCTGTGCGCGAAAAGGGTATCTTAAGTTTTAAATTATGCCCTCGAACTCCTGCGTCAGCAGCGTATTGGAACAAACTGTCAAATTTGATATCAACATGGAGTCTTATAATCTTAAAACCCAGAAGTAAATCAGCGACTAGCCGTCGGTGTTCAAGACTGTCGAGCCTTAGTTTTTTTGAGCCTATCCGGGTAAGACAAATGTTTTGCAGCAGGTATACGATCAGTGGCGTAGCCAGGGGGGGGGGGGGGGGCGGGGGCCCAAACCCCCCCCTCAGCGGTTTTGGCCCCCCCTCAGCGATTTGGGCCCCCCCCCCTCGGATAAAAAATTTGGGTCGCGTAGCAACCCCCCCCCCCCCCCCCCCCCCGGTAGACAAACTTCGAAAATTTTTCGGGCAAAAAGGCACTTTGGCCCCTCTCTCAACTCGATCCTGGCTACGCTACTGTATACGATTGGTGTAAGATCGCTGCACATGCTCAATTAGATCTATATCTTTAAGTAGGTACGGGGACCAAATTTGAATACCGTACCCGACAATAGGTCTGACATAGGTACAGTACATCTTCAAAAGAAAATCCGTGTCGCGTGTCTCTAAGCATCTGAAAATATTTGCGGCCACACGCAGAGATTTTTGCTGACCTTTTGGCAATGGGCAGAGAACTTTAAATTGGAGCAGAAAAGACTACCCAAGTTAGTAACTTCATTTACCACTGGAAGGGTATCACTGCCCAAGATGTGATGAGGTGAAACTAGTCCAAACTCCAAAGTTGCTTGTTCAAAAATGTTTCGAACGATTTGAGCAAGAGCAATGTCTAAACCCGGTCGAAAGCCAGCATCCTCCTGCTGACCTGAAAAACTTTGCCGCTTCAGCCAGAAACGTGCAATTAACTTTTAGCCCACATTTGGGCTTTGGGGGATATAAGACTCCTGCCTCCGTGTATTGATAACCTATATATACATTATGGCTGGGATTCACAACCTAACACTAACACTAAAGTTTCCCTTAAAAGTTAGTGAAACACTTAAATTTCAGCCTCAAACACTTAAGGTAGCGCTCAGCAACAAAACTCATGTTTGGCGCTCAGCTCATGCAATAAATAGCAATACCACTTTAATTGTATATCAAAGAGACATCAAAAAAACCTATTTACAATACAGTTCAGCACTTTAATGTGAATGTGTCAAATTTTATGACCATGTCGAATTTCCTATTCACACTAATTTTGTTTTTGATCTAGCTCAGCAAAACTTCAATCGATTTTGATGATCTTGGTATCAATAAAAAGATCTCTCAAAAATCTAGACGTGATTGATCTTCGATTTTTCGTTTTAATTTTTGATTTTGCATAAAATTGATTTTTCAAAAATCAGTTGTGTTTGAGCGACTACAAAAAGTGCTGCAGGCCAAAATTTGAAAATCGAAAAACTTTCACGTCTGCATTTATATTCTTTCTTTCATTGTGCAAATTTTCAACTAAATCGCAAACGGCAGCTGGGACCTAGATCCAAAAAAAAGTAGTCGATTTCGCTACGCGAAAATGTAAGGTTTGCCCACACGTTTCACTTTTTCAAAAATTAGACCTTTCCTAGGACTGCATATTTCCGTTGAAAAAGTTACAAAAAGCCATATTCAACTTTTTAAGAAATTAAATCAAAAATTTGACATTTTCGAAGATTTATCAGCTTTGTAGGTTCTTCATTTTGGATTTGCTATTTTCACAGCTAAATAACTCAGCAAAACTTCAACGTATTTTTAAGTTTAATACATCAATTTAAAGCTAAAAAATAGCATATTTCAATGATATGAGTAATCATTTTATATGGAAAACAAAAATTTGTTTGCTACGGCTACAAAATTGTCCAAAAAATTTAAAAAAATTTTTTATCACAATATGCACATCAAATGAAAGCTATTTTCATTTTAAACAACTTTCCTTCAAGACATTATGGTCAAAAATGTCGCTGAAAAAAATTAAACGCCAAAGTCGGTTCCCCTGAGCGCCACCTTAAAATGTTAGTGTTTCGAGGCCAATTTTAAGTGTTTCACTAACTTTTAAGGAAAAAGTTAGTGTTAGTGTTAGGTTGTGAATTCCAGCCTATATATACACTCCGAACACTGTTTAGCTTCGTCTGCGCTGCGCCGAATGTTACTCAATCAAAGCCAGAATGCAAGCCATTCTGTAGCTATACCAAACTAAATACGTTGAAATAGTCATTTGGCTAAACGAAAGTTTAGTTGCTGTTTTTCTTCTAAGGTTTAGCTTGACTTTTGGTGACTTAGCACTGAATGTAATGATATTATCAGCCAAAATAATAGTTTGTAAAAACAAAACAATGGCCCGTATTCACATACTAACACTAAAGGCCGATTCACACACTGCGATTTTGCCGCTGCGATTTTGACGCAAAACGCAAGACGCAGGGTGTCGCACACAAAACGCAGCATCTGAACAAACGTTGCGTCTCGCAAACTATTTTGCTGCGTCTTTACTGTCTTAAAAATATGAGAAACAGTTTTCCTGATATTGTTGAAACCAACACGTCCGCAGCATCAAAACGCACTGAAATCGCAGGCCGAATTGCAGTCTGGCGTTTAAAACGCTGCGGAAAAATCAAGACGCATTCATTCCGCATTGAAATCGCTGCGTCTGTTCAGACAGTGCGTTTTGCCGCAGCGGCGAAAACGCCGCGGCAAAAACGCAGTAAAATCGCAGCGTGTGAATCGGCCTTAATGGCCGATTCACACGATGCGTTTTTGCCGCTGCGATTCTACGCAAGACGCAGGGTGTCGCACACGAAACGCAGCGTCTGACAAGCGTTGCGTCTCGCAAACTATTTTGCTGCGTCTTTACTGTTTTAAAAATATGACAAACAACTTTGCGAGTATAGTTGAAACCAATATGTCCGCAGCACCAAACGCACTGGAAAAGCAGGCCGAATTGCAGTCTGGTGGTTAAAACGCTGCGGAAAAATCAAGACGCAGGCATTCCGCACTGAGAATGTTGCGTCTGTTCAGACAGTGCGTTTTCCCGCAGCGGCAGTAGATGCCGATGTAGATGTAGTAGTTTTGCCGCAATCGCAGTAAAATTGCAGCGTGTGAACCGGCCTTAACGCTTAAGGTGGTACTAACGAATGTGCAGTGTTTTTCAACAGTCCAGTATTCAATAATTAATTAACTTTAGAGCATGTTCTTTATATCGTTAGAAAGCGCTACTTTTCTTCTATATTTAAGCAAAGTTTTAATGTACAACTGTAAAGATGATTTGTATGGCACGTGTTGAAATTAAACCAATTTGGCTTTTTTGATCACTTTCAAATCTGCCCACTTTTTGAAGAGTTTAAAAAACGAAAACATGCAAAAAATGGCACAAATATTTGAAAGTGAATTATCTAGACCCAAAATGCACGATTTTATTATTTGTCAATTATTAAATGAAATATACGGTTTCGAAGTAAAAAGTGTCTATTCACACTCAACTTTCGGGTTATATATCTGCGCAAAAATATAAGCAATTTAAAAAATTTTCATTTTGGGTCTAGAAAATTTGCAAACGTTTATTCATGTTCATTTTTGTGTTTATGCGCTGCGCATGCGATTAGGAAAGTGGCCAAAACTGTTAAATTTCCATTCTCTTGTTGTGTAGTTTGGCTTGTTGGCTTGGCTTGCTCATACAATTTTTTCACATGATCCTTTTGCCATTTTGTGTATGTGAATCAATTTTTTACAGACTTTCTTTTCAAAAAATACAGCTTGAAATAACTAATTTTCTTCAAAATTTTAAAAACCACTGCACATTCGTTAGTACCAGCTTAAGGTGGTAGTTCCATAATCGCAGTGACACGTTTTTCTGACAGATCTATGCACTATGAGTAAAGAAACTATAATTTTCTTAATCCATACCAAAAAACACCCAGAGCATTTTTTATTTGGTGTAAAATACCATGGTTAAGACTAGCTACCACATTGGCTTACTAAACTGTAAGCCAGTGGAGTAGCTAGTCTTAACTTTGGATTTTATCAGTGATCAAAACGTGATAGTAGACAGTTTCAAGTCTTGTTTCGAAAAATTTCAGCCATTTTATTCCTGCTTTACTTGTTGCTCTAAAAAAGAGCTTTGAAAAAAGCCTCACGTAAAGAAACTGCGATTCTGGAACTACCACCTTAAGGGGGCGCTCCGGGAATCAAGGTTTTGGGCCGTATTTTTTAAAAACAGCCAAAATGACCTATCATTCTTGAAGGAAAGTTGCCCAAAATACTATTTCTGACGTTTTGACGAGCATATCTCCATAGCAAAAAAATTGGAAAAAAATTGGACAATTTACTGATTTTATTCGACTTTTACACAAATTCAGCAAGTAAGCCAGTGCATCAACGCTTTTTGAGGTTTTGCAAACAGACGATACGTAGATTTTATTAGTCGTAATGAAAAATTAAAACAATTTTATTGCGTTCTGTGCAAAAAAATCGCACAAAAAACCATTTTCAGAAGCAGCAGACTCAAATATAGGCTGTGTGAATACAAAACCAATTTTTCGGCATTCGAGTATAAAATGCTGGTAAGATATTTTTATACAAAACTTTGCACAATTATAGCCTTAGGCTCTGCGCAGTTGAACAATTTTTTAGTTTTTTAAAATAAAGCTTAGAAATTTTTTTATATGAATTTTATTGCTCAGAGTTCGACTTCGAAAACACATAATGACACTTTTTATTCAAACCCGACATAAATGTTAAAAACCAAAATAATGTTCAACTAGAGAAGCGCATAAGCTACATTTTGGTATATACAGTGTGACTATAGGCAAAGTATAAGCAGAGTTATCGTTTGCCGAAAATTCACTCGCGTTTGGTGCTCTGGGGGTCACGTGACATGATCACGTGATTTGAAATTTTGCCTCCAGTGTTTTATTGTGCCATATTACATATATGTATAGTAAAGTTTGACATTTGCCAACTTTTTTTCCAATTTTCGATGTAACCCCTGATTCTCGGAGCGCCCCCTTAAGCTTAGGGACCTCGGGAGCTCCCTAAGCTCTAAGCGCTTAATTAGAGGATTGTGTCGGGGAGGGGTAGATCGATTGGGGGAGGTTTTTGGTCGACAAGGAAATGAAGGGCATGCAATTTAGTGTATATTAGTGACATTTTCCGACCAATTCGATCCATTTTGCTCTTTTAAATTAAAGTTAAAAATAAAAAATGCACTTTGTTGTTCAAATTTGTTTTTTTACATTTTTGAGTATAGCATATCAATCGAAGTAATTTTTCTTCAAGAACCCCTATTTGAAAATTTATATTTTTTACGATATGCTACCCTTAAGCATACAGATTTTTCATTTATTTAGAATCAAAGCGTTTGAAAAGAACTTTTTACACATTTTCCGTTGGAGAAAATTATGTGAATAATAGCAAAAACTGTAATTTAAATAAACCTACAATTGTATGCCAAAATACTAGTATATAAATGCCAAAAAACAACGAATTTTGAATCCACAGCGCACTCCAAGCCAAAGCCAAAATTAAACACTTAAAATTTGCCAAACGCTAAGTAAAGTGTAACACTAAGTTTCAAGCGTTTATTTTGTGAATAACAGTTTAGTGCAAAATAAGCGCTAACACTTAGTATCGTTAGTATGAGGATAGCACTTAGTATGTAAATACGGGCCAATGAGACAAAATAGCAGAATAAAAATAATAAACACAAGTTTATAAA
This sequence comes from Trissonchulus sp. WLG1_4, assembly GCA_030248245.1. Classification (NCBI taxonomy): domain Eukaryota; kingdom Metazoa; phylum Nematoda; class Enoplea; order Enoplida; family Ironidae; genus Trissonchulus; species Trissonchulus sp. WLG1_4. Next base: position 10,138 of record JASANF010016746.1, on the reverse strand, counting down.
GACAAAATAACGGTCGAAAATAGTTTGACACACAGTTTTATGTCCGCTGTTGCTCGAAAACAGGTTTTTATTTGAAACTACGTTCAGTTTCGTTTAGGTACATTACTGCAATTTTATGAAAAATTGTATGCCATTGCTTAGCTACCAAAGCTTTTTTTGTAAAACTCGCCCTAAACTTATTTTTAAAGTCCTTTGAGTTAAGCATGGTAAATAATATTTAGGCTCATTTTATGATAATCCCCCCATTCGGTAGCTTAGGAATACTCTTGTATTGAAGTTACTACTCGTAGCCTGGTATAACTTCAACACAAGGAAGAGGTGAATCAGTGCGCCAACAAGTGCTCGAACACCTTCTGGGCGTTAATAAAAAAAGCTTTTTTTGTACAATTTATGTACTACAATTGCATGATGATTGATGAATGATGAGTTATCTCTTGCCGACAAATTCAACGACGCGCAGTCTGGTACTGTGGCAGTCACGTGACAGATACAACGTTTGCCACAGGGTCTGTTATGCGATAATATTTACATATATAGTATTATTTACTATCAACTTTTTACTGAGTATTAAGGTGGCTCTCAGGGGAACCGACTTTGGCGTTTGATTTTTTTCAGCGACATTTTGGACCATAATGTCTCGTAGGAAAGTTGTTCAGAATGAACAGAGCTTTCATTTGATGAACAGAGCTTTCAAATTGTGATAAAAAAATTTTTAATTTTTTTGACAAATTTGTAGCCGTAGCATAAAAATTTTTGTTTCATTATAAAACGATTACTCATATCACTGAAATATGTGGTTTCTTAGCTTTAAATAGATGTATTAAACATACGAAGACGTTAAAGCTTTGCTGAGATATTCAACCATGAAAATCAAAAATAAAAAACCTAAAAAGCTGATAAATCTTCGAAAATGTCGAATATTTGATTTAATTTCTAGAAAAATTGAGTGTGGCTTTTAGTAACTTTTCCAACGGAAATATGCAGTCCTAGGAAAGGTCTAATTTTTGAAAAAGTGAAACGTGTGGGCTAACCTCACATTTTTGCGTAACGAAATCGACTACTTTTTTTGGACCTGGGTCCCAGCTGCCGATTGCGATCGAGTTAAAAACTTGCACAATGAAAGAAAGAATATAAATGCTGACGTGAAAGTTTTTTAATTTTCAAATTTTGGCTCGCAGCACTTTTTGTAGTCGCTCAAAGACAACTGATTTGTGAAAAATCGATTTTTTGCAAAATCAAAATTAAAAATGAAAAATTGAAAATCAATACGTCTAGATTTTTGAAAGATCTTTCTATTGATACCAAAGTCGTCAAAATTGGTTGAAGTTTCACTGAGCTAGGTTAAAAACAAAATTAGTGTGAATAGGAAATTCGAGATGGTCATAAAATTTGACACATTTACATTAAAGTGCTAAACTGTATTGTAAATAAGTTTTTTGATGTCTGTTTGATGTACAATTAAACTGGTATTGCTATTTATTGCATGAGCTGAGCGCCGAACATGAGTTTTGTAGCTGAACGCTACCTTAAAGCAACTTCTAATTTTCGGAGCGCCCCTTTAATTGAAACAACAAAAACTTCCTCCTTGGCTGGAATTCACAACCTAACACTAAAAAATCCCTTAAAAGTTAGCGAAACACTTAAATTTCAGCCTGAAACACTTAAAATGTTAGTGTTTCGAGGCCAATTTTAAGTGTTTCACTAACTTTTAAGGGAAAAGTTAGTGTTAGTGTTAGGTTGTGAGTTCCAGCCTTAGTGTCTGTGACCGGCCGCGTAAACCGCCGGTTGGCGGGCGGCTGGGCCGTCAAAGGGGTTTGGCTGGCCTGGCCGAAATTTTGATAAAATTATTTTATCCAAATCCAGCGTGGCATTTCGACTAAACTTGACTTGCTGGACTGTATGCCGGCCTAATTTCGTAGATCGGTCGAATTTCGTAGATCGGTCGAATGTGGCCGGTTGATTGGACCTACCTGCTTCCATACAATCATGCCGGTATAACCTGACAGTCTAAGAGCATTCAGCACAGTCTGTGATTGTTTATTCAATAAACTTAATTTTTACTTCAACGACTTTAGCTTTAGCTTGTGGGTTAACGGGTCGCAAATGCAATTTTTTATTCAAAAACAAAAAATTTTCGCGATGGTGAGCTTAAGGTGGCGCTCCGAATAGCCGACTTTAGACATACAGAAATTCTGCTATTTTTCAACTTAATTTTTTGTTAGATACATTATGGCTTATGACATTTTTCTCAACGGATTTTAGTACTAAAAAAATTAGCTCTATTTTTTTAAATACGTATGTGTTAGCAAACTTCAGGTTTCTGAAATTAGGAAATAGGGTACATTTTTTCAAGATTAGAGTCAGCTGCAAAAACCAATCCGCATGAAACTTTGCAAAGAAATTAGGGCATATGTATATGAAGGTGCTGAACTCCTTGAATTGTAATTTTTACGTTATGCCTCAATATGATCGGCTTTTTGAAACGTCACTTTCAATAAAAATTAAAATAACTGAAGATTTGTCACCACTAACAAAAATTCTATAAAAATGGCACCTCTGCAAGTCTTTAATTTGAGCGATCAATTGTTAAATTTGGTTGAGGCACCGCTGAGCTGCGTCATTTCAAAAATAGTGAATTTCAATGTTGATGTCGTCACTAAATGTGCTAAAATACTCCTAGAGTTATCAGACTTTGCAAGAATACTTGCCTGGTGTCTATATTGATTGCAGTTAAGCAAAAAAATTGTATCAGCAAGAAACATACAAGCAGCAATTTCCGGTCCTTATGGACAAAGTTTGTACAGCAACCTGACTCTTATAGACAGTGTTTGATTCGGACATCAGCCTGTTTGTGTTAGTCTATTTGATTTCGTTTACCTTAAAAGTAAATACCTAATTTTGTTAAGTGGTTGAATATCTCAGCAAAGCTTTAACGTCTTCGTATGTTTAATACATCTATTTAAAGCTAAGAAACCACATATTTCAGTGATATGAGTAATCGTTTTATAATGAAACAAAAATTTTTATGCTACGGCTACGAATTTGTCAAAAAAAATTAAAAATTTTTTTATCACAAATTTGAAAGCTCTGTTCATCAAATGAAAGCTCTGTTCATTCTGAACAACTTTCCTACGAGACATTATGGTCCAAAATGTCGCTGAAAAAAATAGAACGCCAAAGTCGGTTCCCCTGAGAGCCACCTTAATACTCAGTAAAAAGTTGATAGTAAATAATACTATATGTAAATTATTATCGCATAACAGACCCTGTGGCAAACGTTGTACCTGTCACGTGACTGCCACAGTACCAGACTGCGCGTCGTTGAATTTGTCGGCAAGAGATAACTCATCATTCATCAATCATCATGCAATTGTAGTACATAAATTGTACAAAAAAAGACTTGTTAACGCCAGAAAGTGTTCGAGCACTTGTTGGCGCACTGATTCACCTCTTCCTTGTGTTGAAGTTATACCAGGCTACGAGTAGTAACTTCAATACAAGAGTATTCCTAAGCTACCGAATGGGGGGATTATCATAAAATGAGCCTAAATATTATTTACCATGCTTAACTCAAAGGACTTTAAAAAAAAGTTTAGGGCGAGTTTTACAAAAAAAAGCTTTGGTAGCTAAGCAATGGCATACAATTTTTCATAAAATTGCAGTAATGTACCTAAACGAAACTGAACGTAGTTTCAAATAAAAACCTGTTTTCGAGCAACAGCGGACATAAAACTGTGTGTCAAACTATTTTCGACCGTTATTTTGTCTTTATAAACTTGTGTTTATTATTTTTATTCTGCTATTTTGTCTCATTGGCCCGTATTTACATACTAAGTGCTATCCTCATACTAACTCATACTAAGTGTTAGCGCTTATTTTGCACTAAACTGTTATTCACAAAATAAACGCTTGAAACTTAGTGTTACACTTTACTTAGCGTTTGGCAAATTTTAAGTGTTTAATTTTGGCTTTGGCTTGGAGTGCGCTGTGGATTCAAAATTCGTTGTTTTTTGAGCATTTTATATACTAGTATTTTGGCATACAATTGTAGGTTTATTTAAATTACAGTTTTTGCTATTATTCACATAATTTTTTCTAACGGAAAATGTGTAAAAAGTTCTTTTCAAACGCTTTGATTCTAAAATAAATGAAAAATCTGTATGCTTAAGGGTAGCATATCGTAAAAAATATAAATTTTCAAATAGGGGTTCTTGAAAAAAAATTATTTCGATCAATATGCTCCACTCAAAAATGTAAATAAATTAATTTGAACAACAAAGTGCATTTTTTATTTTTAACTTTAATTTAAAAGAGCAAAATGGATCGAATTGGTCGGAAAATGTCACTAATACACACTAAATTGCATGCCCTTCATTTCCTTGTCGACCAAAAACCTCCCCCAATCGATCTACCCCTCCCCCGACACAATCCTCTAATTAAGCGCTTAGAGCTTAGGGGAGCTCCCGAGGTCCCTAAGCTTAAGGAGGCGCTCCGAGAATCAGGGGTTACATCGAAAATTGGAAAAAAAGTTGGCAAATGTCAAACTTTACTATACATATATGTAATATGGCACAATAAAACACTGGAGGCAAAATTTCAAATCACGTGATCATGTCACGTGACCCCCAGAGCACCAAACGCGAGTGAATTTTCGGCAAACGATAACTCTGCTTATACTTTGCCTATAGTCACACTGTATATACCAAAATGTAGCTTATGCGCTTCTCTAGTTGAACATTATTTTGGTTTTTAACATTTATGTCGGGTTTGAATAAAAACTGTCATTATGTGTTTTCGAAGTCGAACTCTGAGCAATAAAATTCATATAAAAAAATTTCTAAGCTTTATTTTAAAAAAACTAAAAAATTGTTCAACTGCGCAGAGCCTAAGGCTATAACTGTGCAAAATTTTGTATAAAAATGATCTTACCAGCATTTTATACTCGAATGCCGAAAACTTGGTTTTGTATTCACACAGCCTATATTTGAGTCTGCTGCTTCTGAAAATGGTTTTTTGTGCGATTTTTTTGCACAGAACGCAATAAAATTGTTTTAATTTTTCATTACGACTAATAAAATCTACGTATCGTCGGTTTGCAAAACCTCAAAAAGCGTTGATGCACTGGCTTACTTGCCGAATTTGTGTAAAAGTTGAATAAAATCAATAAATCGTCCAATTTTTTTCCAATTTTTTTGCTATGGAGATATGCTCGTCAAAACATCAATAGTATTTTGTGCAACTTTCCTTCAAGAATGATAGGTCATTTTGGCTGTTTTTAAAAAATACGGCCCAAAACCTTGATTCCCGGGAGCGCCCCCTTAAGGTGGTAGTTCCAGAATTGCAGTTTCTTTACGTGAGGTTTTTTTCGTTTGCAAGCTCTTTTTTAGAGTAACAAGTAAAGCAGGAATAAAATGGCTGAAATTTTTCGAAGCAAGACTTAAAACTGTTTACTATCACGTTTTGATCACTGATAAAATCGAAAGTTAAGAATAGCTACTCGACTGGCTTACAGTTTAGTAAGCCAATGTGGAAGCGAGTCTTAACGATGGTATTTTACACCAAATAAACAAATGCTCTGGGTGTTTTTTTGGTATAGATTAAGAAAATTATAGTTTCTTTACTCATAGTGCATAGATCTGTCAGAAAAACGTGTCACTGCGATTATGGGGGAACTACCACCTTAAGCTGGTACTAACGAATGTGCAGTGGTTTTTAAAATTTTGAAGAAAATTAGTTATTTCAAGCTGTATTTTTTGAAAAGAAAGTCTGTAAAAAATTTATTTACATACACAAAATGGCAAAAGGATCATGTGAAAAAATTGGATGAGCAAGCCAAGCCAACAAGCCAAACTACACAACAAGAATGGAAATTTTACAGTTTTGGCCACTTTCCTAATTGCATGCTCAGCGCATAAACACAAAAATTAACATGAATAAACGTTTGCAAATTTTCTAGACCCAAAATGAAAATTTTTTAAATTGCTTATATTTTTGTGTAATATATAACCCGAAAGTTGAGTGTGAATAGACACTTTTTACTTCGAAACCGTATATTTCATTTGCATAATTGACAAATAATAAAATCGTGCATTTTGGGTCTAGATAATTCACTTTCAAATATTTGTGCCATTTTTTGCATGTTTTCGTTTTTTAAACTCTTCAAAAAAGTGGGCATATTTGAAAGTGATCAAAAAAGCCAAATTGGTTTATTTTCAACATGTGCCATACAAATCTACTTTACAGTTGTACATTAAAACTTTGCTTAATATATAGTAGAAAAGTAGCGCTTTCTAACGATATAAAGAACATGCTCTAAAGTTAATTAATTATTGAATACTGGACTGTTGAAAAACACTGCACATTTGTTACGTACCACCTTAAACGTTAAGGCCGGTTCACACGCTGCAATTTTACTGCGATTGCGGCAAAACGACGACAATCTACATCGGCATCTACTGCCGCTGCGGGAAAACGCACTGTCTGAACAGACGCAACAATATCAATGCGGAATGCCTGCGTCTTGATTTTTCCGCAGCGTTTTAACCACCAGACTGCAATTTGGCCTGCTTTTTCAGTGCGTTTGGTGCTGCGGACATATTGGTTTCAACTATACTCGCAAAGTTGTTTGTCATATTTTTAAAACAGTAAAGACGCAGCAAAATAGTTCTCTGCGAGACGCAACGCTTGTCAGACGCTGCGTTTCGTGTGCGACACCCTGCAATCTGGCGTAAATAATCGCAGCGGCAAGATCGCATCGTGTGCAATCGGCCTTTAAGGCCGATTCACACGCTGCGATTTTACTGCGTTTTTGCCGCGGCGTTTTCGCCGCTGCGGCAAAACGCACTGTCTGAACAGACGCAGCGATTTCAATGCGGAATGAATGCGTCTTGATTTTTCCGCAGCGTTTTAAACGCCAGACTCCAATTCGGCCTGCGATTTCAGTGCGTTTTGATGCTGCGGACGTGTTGGTTTGAACAATATCAGGAAAACTGTTTCTCATATTTTTAAGACAGTAAAGACGCAGCAAAATAGTTTGCGAGATGCAACGTTTGTTCAGATGCTGCGTTTTGTGTGCGACACCCTGCGTCTTGCATTTTGCGTCAAAATCGCAGCGGCAAAATCGCAGGGTGTGAATCGGCCTTTAGTGTTAGTACGTGCGTACGGGCCATTGTTTTGTTTTTACAAACGATTATTTTGGCTGATAATATCATTACATTCAGTGCTAAGTCACCAAAAGTCAAGCGAAACCTTAGAAGAAAAACAGCAACTAAACTTTCGTTTAGCCAAATGACTATTTCAACGTATTTAGTTTGGTATAGCTACAGAATGGCTTGCATTCTGGCTTTGATTTAGTAACATTTGGCGCAACGCAGACGAAGCCAAACAGTGTTTGGAGCGTATATATAGGCTGGAATTCACAAATTAACACTAAAAATAACATTTTCCTTAAAAGTTAGTGAAACACTTAAAATTCGCCTCGAAACACTAACATTTTAAGGTGGCGCTCAGGGGAACCGACTTTGGCTTTTAATTTTTTTCAGCGACATTTTTGACCATAATGTCTTGAAGGAAAGTTGTTTAAAATGAAAATAGCTTTCATTTGATGTGCATATTGTGATAAAAAATTTTTTTAAATTTTTTGGACAATTTTGTAGCCGTAGCAAACAAATTTTTGTTTTCCATATAAAATGATTACTCATATCATTGAAATTAATGTTTTTTCTATTTTTTAGCTTTAAATTGATGTATTAAACTTAAAAATACGTTGAAATTTTTTTTTGCGGTGAGTTATTTAGCTGTGAAAATAGCAAATCCAAAAAATGAAGAACCTACAAAGCTGATAAATCTTCGAAAATGTCAAATTTTTGATTTAATTTCTTAAAAAGTTGAATATGGCTTTTTGTAACTTTTTCAACGGAAATATGCAGTCCTAGGAAAGGTCTAATTTTTGAAAAAGTGAAACGTGTGGGCAAACCTTACATTTTACTACTTTTTTTAATCCCTGTCCCAGCTGCCGTTTGCGATCGAGTTGAAAATTTGACGCGAAAGAAAGAATATAAATGCAGACGTAAGTTTTTCCATTTTTAATTTTTGCCTGTAGCACTCTTTCAAGTGCCGTCAAACACAACTGATTTTTGAAAAATCAATTTTATGCAAAATCAAAAATTAAAACGAAAAATCGAAGATCAATCACGTCTAGATTTTTGAGAGATCTTTTTATTGATACCAAGATCATCAAAATCGATTGAAGTTTTGCTGAGCTAGATCAAAAACAAAATTAGTGTGAATAGGAAATTCGACATGGTCATAAAATTTGACACATTCACATTAAAGTGCTGAACTGTATTGTAAATAGGTTTTTTTTGATGTCTCTTTGATATACAATTAAAGTGGTATTGCTATTTATTGCATGAGCTGAGCGCCAAACATGAGTTTTGTTGCTGAGCGCTACCTTAAGTGTTTGAGGCTGAAATTTAAGTGTTTCACTAACTTTTAAGGGAAACTTTAGTGTTAGTGTTAGGTTGTGAATCCCAGCCATAATGTATATATAGGTTATCAATACACGGAGGCAGGAGTCTTATATTCCCCAAAGCCCAAATGTGGGCTAAAAGTTAATTGCACGTTTCTGGCTGAAGCGGCAAAGTTTTCAGGTCAGCAGGAGGATGCTGGCTTTCGACCGGGTTTTGACATTGCTCTTTATTTATGGGGGGAAACAATTTTGAACAAGCAACTTTGGAGACTGGATTAGTTCCACCTCATCAGATCTTGGGCAGTGATACCCCTTCCAGTGGTAAATGAAGTTACTAACTTGGGTAGTCTTTTCTGCTCCAATTTAAAGTTCTCTGCCCATTGCCAAAAGGTCAGGAAATCTCTGCGTGTGGCCGCAAATATTTTCAGATGCTTAGAGACACGCGACACGGATTTTCTTTTGAAGATGTACTGTACCTATGTCAGACCTATTGTCGAGTACGGTGTTCAAATTTGGTCCCCGTACCTACTTTTAAAGATATAGATCTAATTGAGCATGTGCAGCAATTTTTTTTTTTTTTTTTTTTTTTTTTTTTAAAAAAAAAAATTTTTTTTTTTTTTTTTTTTTTTTTTTTTTTTTTTTTTTTTTTTTTTTTTTTTTTTTTTTTTTTTTTTTTTTTTTTTTTTTTTTTTTTTTTTTTTTTTTTTTTTTTTTTTTTTTTTTTTTTTTTTTTTTTTTTTTTTTTTTTTTGTGTGTGTGGGGGGGGGGGGGGGGGGGGGGGGGGGAAAATAGGCCAGGGATAGTATACCTGCTGCAAAACATTTGTCTTACCCGGATAGGCTCAAAAAAACTAAGGCTCGACAGTCTTGAACACCGACGGCTAGTCGCTGATTTACTTCTGGGTTTTAAGATTATAAGACTCCATGTTGATATCAAATTTGACAGTTTGTTCCAATACGCTGCTGACGCAGGAGTTCGAGGGCATAATTTAAAACTTAAGATACCCTTTTCGCGGACAGATGTTGTTCATAGTTTTTTAGGTATAATTTCCCTGTTCTATGGAACTCTCTACTTGAACGTATCGTCTCAGCTCGGAACCTTTCGGCTTTTGTTATTGCTTTGAAAAGCATAGATTTGAAACCTTTTTGAGGGGTCGGGGGTCACGTGACCACTGATACATAGGTCCTACCATTCCCTGTACTGAAGCCTCTTAGTCCTGTTTATTTTCTGCAGATTATTTTGTTTTGTATTTTTTGTTTGTGTTTTTTTTGCATAGCTTGCTACTAACGTTTCGGAACTTCGGTCTCTAACAATAGTCTTGTACGACCGGCGGCTTTTGAGGATTAAACATTTTTGTTTGTTTGTTTGTTTGTTTGTTTGTTTCAGCGTTGACGAAGTTTGTCAGTTCCAAATTAATTTATATAGCACAGATGTTAGTGATAACTGGTAATTATCAGTGAATTTTGTTGAACGCATTTTACTGATATTTTGCCTATCCGGTTCAGGCTCAGGGAAGGTGCAACGTACCGGTCATTGCGAAATTCTTCGAATTGGGGGTTATAGGGGAGTTGTCTGAGGGGAACCCAAAACGCTGAGTGGGGGGCAAAATCTCATCTTCTTGAGGGTAATCAAGGTCAATCTTCGGCGGGGGAGATTATTTTTGGCCCT
>JASANF010016745.1:0-26538 GCA_030248245.1 Trissonchulus sp. WLG1_4 | reverse complement strand
TGTGGGGAAAATTGGGCCAACCGAAACAAGCAAGTGGACTGTATAAAATTGTTGGCCCACAATTTCCCGTAATCAAGGCGTCTGGGACTTTCCCTTCCCTATGGGAAGAGTGAGGTCCCGAGGCAAATGCATCGTATTGACAAAGTTCATCTTAAAACTACAGTAACAAGTTCGTCCCAAACAATACCGACAAAAAAGGGTTTATTAAACCCATAAAAACCAATATAAAAACAGACTAATTTAGTCTCAAACGAGACAAATATTACAAACCGCAAAGAAAAACCAAAGAACAGACCAAAGCCCAACAATCGGGCCACAAAAACAAACTGCCGCTATAGGGCATCAAGAGCAAACGAGAGAAAAACCGTTCGTACGGTAACGAAAACGAGCAACCATATACATTGCAATCCCAAACAACAACTAACAAGACGGCTAGACAAGCAGGCGGCAGCCTGCGCGCATCAATATGCAAATGAGCTGGGCATATGTACGCATGCGCGCATACGTATGCCCAGCTGACACATACACACAATACACGATGTAAAAACACACACACAATTACGTAGTACAAATCGGGAATTTCCCGACACTCCCCAGGGGAGGTTGGGCCCAGAGGGTCCAAATAGTCATAGCAGGTTTGGAAGTCAATTTATCAAAGTTCAAATGGTTTTGTCATTTCAAATGTGCGACCAAGGCAGAGGAGACCTTCTCTGAGAGAAGGAACTCTCAAATACAAGCGAGCAATCGAGAAGTGTTCCCGTCACATCGAGCAATAAGTAAGCCATGGAGGCAGCCAGATTCAGCAGGCAGTAGGAACCCCATTCATAGTGATTCGAGCTTTCCTCCCTATGGGAGGGAAGTTATGAGCCTGAGCGGGTAAAATACCAGCAGACGAGGTTGGAGCGGCAATAACCGCAACAGTTTCAGGCCCTGTTTCGTCGGTGGGGATTCGACCCGTAGCGATAAATCCCAGTTGTGAGTTCAAGAACCATAGGTTGGGGCCAGCCTGAATGCGCTCGGGGGCAATGAAACTATAATAGTAGTCCATGCCAATGAGAACGTCAATGTTCATGAGCTCTGGGTGCTCGACGGGTGGTTCAGCCAAAGCCCACGCAGGGATTACAGCGCCGGGAGGTCCCAAAGGGACCTTTAAAATGGGACAGGTAATAGTTGGGACGACGCCAGCAACGACCGTATGCGTTGTTCCGTCTCGGCACTGGACGCGAAACTCGACGATTTTGTGCTCCATGGTTTGGGGACTAGCGTTCTGGAACGTCGACACAGAAAGCCATTCAGTTCGCGTAACCGTCAGATTGAGTTCCCGACACTTCTGTTCGGTAACGAATGAACGAGAGGCGCCCGTGTCGAAGAAGAAACGGGCTGTGGCACTAACACTAGTGCCCGAGTTCGATACGTAAGCCAGGGCCGTTTGCATAACAGTTCGATCGGCAGGCTGGCTATGGGCGACAGCAATCGAGGATACGGCGGCGCCATTAGCGGACACCGCGGGAACACGTTGCTGTTCCGACGAAGAAACAGCAACGGGTTGCGCCGTTTGTGCAGACGAAGGCGAACCGAATTTAGCATAGCACAAGCTCGAATGATGGTTTTGGCGTTGGCAAAATTGGCAGCGTTTGGTTTTGCGACAGTTGCGCGCGAGGTGGCCCGTACCGAGGCATCGATAGCATCGATCCCGAAGCTGTGCTCGACGAGAGTCCGAATTTTTATAGCGCAGGCAGTTTTCAGCCGCGTGCGCCCCTTGGCAAAACACACAGTTCGGGTCACGATTAGCTAGCGAGACAAGCGCATAGGCTGAAGCCGGCTGATTCCGACCATCTCTATGAGATGGACGCAATTGACCTGATGCCTGGTCGTTTTCACGAAACGATTTTTCAATTCTTGGATTCCGACTGTCTTCACGAGACAAATGGGACTGTCCACGATTGAAGGGAACGTTTTCGTTAGCACCTATTCGCTCTTTCGCCGACAACTGGTGTAATCGTTCGCCCATGTCGCGGGCTCGTAGCTCCTGGTGGAGCCATTGTCGCAAATCAGAAAAGGACCAGTTTGGATTCTGGCCTCGTTTCCGGTGTGCTTCGACTTTCAAAAACCGGGGCAATTTCGACATTATTATTGCGTACAGGATCATATCCTGTCCCGGTTGCAACGATTCGAGGCTGCGCAAGTGCCGTTCCAAATCATCGTGCACCGCTAGCAGCGAATTAGTGTCCCCAGTAGCCGTAGGCAACGACAATAGGGCGTCGATATGAGCAAAAATGACCGCTTGCTTATCTCCGTAGCGCTCGTCGAGAGTCTGCACTACTTCGCGATAATTGGCAGCGGTCACCCGGTAGCCCTCCACTAAGCGAAGAGCGTCGCCGGTTAGTAGACCGCGCAAATAATTGAGCTTGTCGATAGCGGCAAGGTCACTGCGGTCGTCGATTGCCGCCTTGAAGGCGTCCCAGAATTCTTGCCACTTAATTGGGTCCCCCCCAAAGGGAGAGATCGCCAATTTGGGCAGTTTGACCTTCGGCGAACCATTATGACCAGTTGAAAGCGAACTGGCATTATGATCAGGGCTATTGGGCGCGGGCGTAATAGGCTGAGCGTCCACAATAGCCATCATTACGAAATCATTGAAGCGGCGAGTATCGTCCAGCTCCTTGGCAATTGCCTGCTCATCCTCCAGAGACTCGACAACTTCGAGGTCAAGTGCCTCTAGTTTCTGGAGGTACGTCTGCAATAGCATCGCTTTGCGTTGCAGGCGTTCGACTGAACCGGGGGCAGGGTTGGCGATCAAGGACTGTACCTCCTTGGCCTCACGAGAGGCGCTCATGCGCAAGACTTGACGACGTTGTGCGGCTGACATATCAAGTCAAAATTCGCAACGCGTCAGCATTCAAATAGTAACTAAGGCAAAAAATGGAGCATACATTAAGCGACACCCACCCGCAAGCCAAGTTTGTATCTGAACAAATAAACGTCCAGACCAGTGGGGTGGTCAGAACCAAAAATCAGAACTTTCACTTAGTGAAAGAACTGGCAACGAGTAATATAACGAGCAACAAGCAAATTATGAAGGTTTTGCTCCGAGGACCATGTGGGGAAAATTGGGCCAACCGAAACAAGCAAGTGGACTGTATAAAATTGTTGGCCCACAATTTCCCGTAATCAAGGCGTCTGGGACTTTCCCTTCCCTATGGGAAGAGTGAGGTCCCGAGGCAAATGCATCGTATTGACAAAGTTCATCTTAAAACTACAGTAACAAGTTCGTCCCAAACAATACCGACAAAAAAGGGTTTATTAAACCCATAAAAACCAATATAAAAACAGACTAATTTAGTCTCAAACGAGACAAATATTACAAACCGCAAAGAAAAACCAAAGAACAGACCAAAGCCCAACAATCGGGCCACAAAAACAAACTGCCGCTATAGGGCATCAAGAGCAAACGAGAGAAAAACCGTTCGTACGGTAACGAAAACGAGCAACCATATACATTGCAATCCCAAACAACAACTAACAAGACGGCTAGACAAGCAGGCGGCAGCCTGCGCGCATCAATATGCAAATGAGCTGGGCATATGTACGCATGCGCGCATACGTATGCCCAGCTGACACATACACACAATACACGATGTAAAAACACACACACAATTACGTAGTACAAATCGGGAATTTCCCGACAAGGTTGTAGTTGTTTTTTATATATAGATGCCCTTGTGCTCATGTCCTTTTCTTCAGTTCCACACCGTCGCGGGGGTGGTGCCGGGGGGGCGGGGGGGGGGCCCTGGCTTTGTATGTATATATATATATATATATATATATATATATATATATATATATATATATATATATATATATATATATATATATATTTTTTTTTATAGTGTATATATATAATGCTGAGTTTTTAATTTTTAGAGGCCCTTTCAACCCCGTGTCTGCATTAGTTTCAGTGTTGTCGGTACCAAATGCCAGACATCATAGCAACTTATTCACTGCTACAAGTTGATTAACATTGAACTTTTAGCATCAAAGTCTCACACATAAAAATTGTTTTTTGACTCTTCAACACGGCATCAACGGTTTATTTTAAATTTAAAACTGAAATGTCAACAAGACATGTAACATTTGCACATTTTAGCTAGTTTCTAAAACAAAAGACAATTAAAACACTCATTTTTAAAAAGTTAGCTTGTTAAAATTATCGTAAACTTTCAATTGAAGAACGTAATAGCAAACTGCTTGTGAATAAAAAAGTAGTCATTTGGCATTGTTAAGTAGAGAAACAAGTTTAAAGAATTATACTTTAGAATATGATACATTGTTTTTTAGGTCGCTATACATCGCTATGGTCACTGAAAAATACAAAATATATAAAAAGCTCATGTGAATCACAAAAAAATGCACGAAAAAGTACTGAACTTACTGTAGTTGCTCAAACTGATGGCCCAGTTTGTAAGAACATCTGTACGCCCGTTAAATAAATTTTAAATCCTTATTGCAGTACTTTTTGTAAATTAGCAGAAATAAAATCATGTCTATTGTATCTTCAGCATTTCGTGCTAGCTCACAGACTTTCAGACAACTTCTTACAAACCCAAACATGAGAAGTATGCACTAGACTGAAAATCGAATAAAAACTGAATGAGCGATATTAACAGAGCGGGTTTAACTCAAACCCAGTTTAAGGGGGGGGGGCTACCCAGGTCAAAAATCAAAGTTCTCCAATTTTGCTTATCTTCACATATGTTACTCCCCCAAGGCACCTCTACCTCAGACAAGAACAATTAAGCTTGAAGGTGCACTTTTGGTTAAGTGCGTTTGTCAGTGTATTTACATAGGCAAAAGTACGCCAAAAAGACGAAAAGTAGCCCTTATTTGGACAGTTCTAGCACAAACCACATTAAGCTAATCAGGCTGAAACTTGGCATAGTAGTGGCCCAAATGTATGCGCAAAATCGTATCATCCGGATTTTTTATATGTATTTTCAAATCTAAAATCGAGGACGAAATATGGCCGTTTTTTGGACCCGCCAAATTTGAGTTATTTTACATTTGACGTCATGGCTCAGGCCATGGGCAAAAATTCAAAAAATGGATCATAGAGGTTGAGATATGACGTTAGGCTATCGAGTTATGTAAAAATCAGCTTCGTCAGTGTTAACAAAAATTTCGAGTAAAGGGGCGCTTTGCAACCACAAAAAACTTTTTTGCGCCTATGATTTACACGTAAAATTGAATTTTTGGGAGCTCCGAGTGAAAGGTTGGCAAAAGCATTGGTTCCAGTTTGCTACATCTGCGATGCGCCTTCGCTGGGGCTACATTGTGTGCAAATTTGAAGCGAATCGGAGAACCTAAAATTTTCACTTTTATAGGTACCCCCCCCCTTAAGAGGAACACGCGATTGCATAAAAAACAAAAAATGAACATGAAACAATGAATGAATGGAACATTACTATGTTCTATTCCATTCGTAAAGAACGTTTTAGACCGAGTCTAAAGTTAAACACCTTTTGTGAATCCCATCTATTTACTCTACAATAACTATATTTGCAGGAATAAATGACTCAAGTCAAGTGATTACGTTTAGATCCAAACTATTCCTAAACTCACATGGTCAAAAATTACTTAACATCCAGGCCAAGTATTTTTGTGTGCGCCTGTAGAAATTCATTAAACTGACTTAAAGCTAGTGTGCAAAAAAATCCATTTAATCAGTAGCTTAGAAATAGCAAATTTATTATTAAGCATTACTTTTCAACCATACCTATTGAATGACAGGAATAAATGACTCAAGTCAAGTGATTACGTTTAGATCCAAACTATTCCTAAACTCACATGGTCAAAAATTATTTAACATCCAGGCCAAGTATTTTTGTGTGCGCCTGTAGAAATTCATTAAACTGACTTAAAGCTAGTGTGCAAAAAAATCCATTTAATCAGTAGCTTAGAAATAGCAACTTTATTATTAAGCATTACTTTTCAACCATACCTATTACCAAATGAACACTCTTTAGTCCTGTGAAAATGTACACAGCTTTGAAATAGACGTTCGTCGAAATTTGAAATCACTAAACTCTGACCAAAAAATTTAGAATGCTGGGAAAAACAGGTGGCGCAATTTAGCAGCAATAACTGTACTCTGGATGGGTAAATTTTGATTGTTTCATCAAGAAATCACATGCTTTACTCTTGCCTCAGACTTGAACAACTTTTGAAATAAAGAAACTTTGAAACTAACAAAAATAATATACGCGTAACTTATCCATTGACTAATGGTGAATTCAACAGTGGTAAATAATGATTATACAAGGTACAATTCATACTTACAATCATGGGTATGCCTATTCAGCCGGCGAAATTATGAAATAGTCATGCCATGCTGGTGAGTATGAATCGAGCCTAAAGTCTGACAAAAAATAGTTGCACCACTTGAGCATACGAAACATGTTATTTTGTTACGAAAAGAATAGATTTTGACTATCAAAAGTACAGCAAGTAGTCGCAGAAGTCATGTCACTAAAATAAGTACTGTGAGTGCCGCATGTATTATTTGTCAGACTTAAGTTTGTCCACGCCTTAAACAGTTTCAATTCTGTCGTTCTTGGCTTTGCCGTTCCTCATCATCCACTGCCAATGCTTTTGTCGGAATAGCCTGCAAAGCATAAATTACATATTATATAAGTGTTGAAATAATATATTCAAGTAGTATGTTCAGCAAAGCTAATAACATTTAGCTTTTTTAGTTCATAATTATTTCTCAAGCAGACTGTGCCCTAACACTGAAGTAGAACTTACAAAAATAGAACATTAGGCACTATACAGTATACATGACCATGGTTATAATGGTGCAAAGTTTTAAGCAAAGTCTCACAAGCAGCCGTCTATTCGAGCCACAGCTGAACCGCTTCAAGAATTCGTCGTAATCAACATCAAAAACGTCTCCACGAATATTGATCAGGGCAAGGAAATTCAACCGGCTTTCTGAGGTTGTGCTGCGCAGATAAGTTTTCAATCTCTCTAAGGCAGAAAAACTTCGCTCTGCACTCGCATTGGTGACGGGTAGACCAGCAAAGTTCTACAAAAAAATTACTGACAAGTACTGTTTGACAATCCAGTAGATTGTAAGTTCTAGTATGATAAAAATACGAAGACGAAATAATGATGAAAATGTTCATAACCGCTTAATTCTTAACGCTCTGAACGCGCTCTTAAGCGCTCTTAAGTTCAGAGCGCTTAATTCGCTCTGAACTGGCTGATTGAAAATTGTGAAGCATTTTTTAATTTCTGAAAAGTGGGCATGAAACAAAGCACAACAAAAGTTTAAATATGTACCTTCAGCAACCGCCGAATATTTGGGTAGAGGTCGGCGTGACAGGTTAAATACGTCTTCCATTGCATTACTGGCCTTCCGCTGATTAGCAGACCACGAAGCACGCCAAAGACTATATTCTGCCTAAAAGTACTGTTTTATTTGATCCACCTTAAAATTATTAAGTTAAAACTTGAAAAAACACAATTACGAGCCAAAATTGATAGAACGGATTATCAGAAAACTATTATAAGAATACTTTGACACATATTTAACGTATCATGTGTGTATGTTTTACTTTTACAATACTACTTTACTACTTTTCTACTTTAACAATTTGTTATGTGTTCAACAATATATATAGAATGCATGGCTTTGAGTTCTCTTACAGAAACTGAACGAAAACTAACTTTAAGAAGTCCCGTTTCTAAGTTTGGATCACACGACAAATCGGTAGTTTTCTAGAAATTTGTAACAGCCAGCAACAGCGTCCAGATGATACTTTGTTAGCTCATGTTTTTTCCCATTTTCGATAAACTTCTTCTAATTTGCATAAAGTTCTGTAACATACTGTCCCAGAGAAACTCCGCGCACATTTTTAACACCATGACACACGCAATATTTGCAAAACGCTCCTTTTTTCAGCTCCTTGTAGGCAACCCACGGAAACTTTTTCAACCATGAAACCTGAAAATTTCTGGTTCGTCCAGAATGAAGGTATCTGAGAAAGCTTTGGTTATTGGAATCAGGGGTCCAACAGGATTGTAAAACTGCTGCGCGAAGATCATCGGTGACTTTATCATTTCCAACACACAGTCCAACATCGAGACGGGGAGTATTGTTGAAATCTGCTTCATGATGCGGTTGAACCCCTGACTGTTCGTTGCTGACCAGGGTAGCTCTTGAAGTTGACAGCTGAGATCTAGACAATTCAGAGGATTGCGAGGGTGAAGAAGCGCTTGGCGACTTGCCGAAAACTGCTGCAGAGTTCGACACTTGAGATATAGACGGTTCAGACGATTGCGAAGGTGAGGAAGTGCTTAGCGATGTTTCGGAGGGCGGACGAAAGAAATCGGTTATTGTGCTGAAAAGACAACATTTACTACATTAATCTGGGGTTTCATAATGTTATCTGAATGTAATATGGTGTATATATGTATGTAGGTGTATGTACGTGTATGTATTTGTTGCTGCTTCAGCTTCACTTGACCAACAACCGCAACAAACCCCTTGCAACAACCAATAGCAAATTATATGTGGCGAAAAATAAAACAAAAACCTTCCCCGAAATTAAACGGACTATTAGAGTTACTGCAACCAGAAAGCAGTTACATATACAAGGTACATTCAAGTAGGTTAGTCATTGCAAAATCCTAACTAGAACGTACTGCATCGGTAATTAACTGAGGGCGCAAGCCGGCGAAGCACTCCTGTATCCAAACTTCGGGGCCAGGACACCGCTATTTACAGCTAAATTAATAGATGAATAAAATTGTACTGATGCACAATGCTGATCCAACCGGAGAGTTTGCAACTAATTCAACTAATTGGACTAAACTGACTTTTAAAAGCGATTCCGAAGATGGTAAGTGCCAAAAGCAGGGAGACTAAATATTTCAGAGCTTTATTACATGCTTCTACATGTTTGTAAAAAATCGGGTATAATCAAATTTGAAAAGTTTATATGCATATTTTTTACTTTGTCAAAGTTTTAATGTAAATAAACAGGAAGGGGAATATCGGGGGACATGTGATCAAATGCTGTCGCTAAACTGTTTTATTGAGAGTAGCGGTTCTTGGTTTATCAAAATTTGTTGTCCTTTTTGAGTAAAAAATTGCAAGTTCCAAGTCCACGGATTTTATTTTCGGTTATAGTTATTTATTATTATATCATAGATAGTCTGGTCAAAAGAACGTTCCATATTTTTGGACAAAGTTTGATTTCCAGCTAAACCTTACATCCTACAAATTTCTAACCTAGCCTATTTGAAAGAGCGTTTAAATTTCACCCCCTCTAGGTTTGGGGGATATTAGGGGGACTCCGGATCATTAGGCGAAAAAATGCCGTTTTCCGACTTAATCCACCCCTAAGGGTTTTAACACCAATAATTTCACTCTAGATTTTTGTTAAAAGGGGCGGCATCTATTTTGGGAGCTAGAGATCAGATTTGGGGCTTGGCTGATAATGGGGATTTTATATTTTTATTAAAAGATGGGGTAGGAAGCGTTTTAGGGCCAAAAAAAATTTCCCCCTCTGCCGAAGATTGACTCTGACTCCGTTACGGCCACCAAAACTCGACTTCCTTCTCACAAGGCGCCACGCACGTGAGTGTGCTCATCATGCTATTCAAAAATTATTCCAAATCAAGTTAGGTTTTATTTTTGGTCTCAGGCTTAGTGTCGGGGTTATAATCAGGCTTCGTTTGGGATTAGAACAGCCTCGCAGGCAGGAAAACGTGTTAAAATATACGGTACCACTTTTGAAAATGCACTATAACTGGAGACGTGGAGTATATTTTATGTACTTGGTATTATAAACTTTAAGGAACTTTTTAAATTTGTAAATTGTAGCTTCAAATTTCTGTTTTGGTATTGGAGTCTTTGCGGGAGATTCCGTGAACAGATCCTATGTAAATTTCATAATATTTTTAAAAAATCTAAATTCTAAAACTAAGCTTAAGCGTCTGTAGGACTGACTGCACAGTGCACTGCTTGTAGTTCTCAAGTCAAACTAAGCCGAAGTAAAATTTATGTAGCAAATATGAAAATTTTTTGCTAAAGTTTATAACAAAACATTAAATACAAAAAAGATATCTGCTTTGCGTTTGTATTTCAGGTTGCTAAAACTGTTTCAGCAGATACTAACATTTTCGTTTTGGCTTTTCTTCTCGCAAATCTCCACAGTCGGCAGGCAGTCTGACGGAAGACTCGAATCTGAAATCTTCAATACGTGTGAGATTTCGAAAATAATTGAATTTTAATTTAGTTTGCATTCTGACATCGGCTCCCAGGGGGGGGCAAAAACGCTGAGGGGGGGCCAAAATAGCTGAGGGGGGGGGGGGGGCGGCGGCCCCCTGCCCCCCCCCCCCTGGCTACGCCACTGGATCCACTCCACTATTCCTCACCCCTGCTGCTCTTGAACCAAATTTGTTGAAAAATTAACAAAAAATTGATGAAATTTTACTAAAAAAATGTAAACTTACTGTTAATAGCCGAATGTTAAATTGATGAAAATTTATGAAAAAATAATGATTAATAGGACGAAATTTTAAAGAAAAAAATGTAAACTTACTGTTGATAGAAGAATGTTAAATTGATGAAAACTTGTTGAAAAAATGATTATAAATTGATGAAATTTAACAGAAAAAATGTAAACTTACTGTTGATAGCTGAATGTAATATTTATGAAAATGTGTTGAAAAAAAGATGATAAATTGACGAAATTTAACTGAAAAAGTTAAACTTACTATTGATAGCAGAACGTTAAATTGATGAAATTTTGTTCAAAAAATGATGATACATAAATGGATGAAATTTTACTAAAAAATATAAACTTACTATTGATAGCAGAACGTTAAATTGATGAAAATTTGTTGAAAAATTAATGATAAATTGATGAAATTTTACAGAAAAAATGTAAACTTTTTGTTGATAGCAGAACGTTAAATTGATGAAAATTTGTTGAAAAAATGATGATAAAAAGATTGAAAATTTGTTGAACGTTGCACTCAGATTTCGTTTTTTAGTTGAAAATTAGTTGAAAAGTCTTGGATATGTTATTGAAATCTTGCTGAAATAGGTTCAGATTTTTGTATAAATTTTGTTGATATTTTGTTGAAAAATTTCGATATTTTACTGAAATGCAGCAGATCTTTTGTTAAATTTTGAGTGATAATTAGTAGAAATTACAGTGAAATATTGCTAAATTTTTCTTGTTATTTTGAGTATAATTTATTGTTATTTTTTCATCTAATTGGGCTTCCTGTGTAGCTGGGGCGGCGGAATTTCCCCCCCCCTTCCCCCCCGAAATTTTTTCGGACTGAAATTTTACACAAGGATCTCCCGTTTGGTTTTTATGGTCCGGCCGGAAAAAATTTTCAATACGTCTCCAGTTGACCAAATTTGAAGTAAAAATAAAAAATTTCCCCATTGGGGGCTGCCGCCCCCAGACCCCTGCAAGTGTTTGGCTTACTGTTCCTTGCTTTTCTTTTGCATGTGCATGTTCATATACCTAGTTAATTTGGAATTGCGTAATATACCTTTGGTACACTGTACCATCGTTTTAGCAGTTTTATTGTTACAATAATAACATTTTTAGTAAATGACAAAATTTAATGTCAAAAAAATTTCGGAAAATTTGCAGATTGGCTATGTAGCTTCTGGACCCTTGTCGGCGCACCGTTTTGTAATTTTCGGTTCTATGAGCTCCAATTTTACGTTCGATGCTGCTGTGGTCGAAAATAAGCTGTTTTTGACCGAAAAATGCTAATATGTGTCGTTTTTTGTGTTAAAATAGCAATTAAGTGCATTTTAGCTCATGTCGAAAAAATGGGGCCTATTGGTCAGGGGGCCTATCGCGGTCCGCGCCCCCCCCCCCCCCATGAAAAATTCCTAGATCCGCCACTGGCTTCGGAAAAAAATTGCAAAAACGTCTCTGAAGCAAAAATGCTTCCCCCACGGTGCTCTACTAAAAAAAAATAGGTCCACTATATTCCCCCCCCCCCCAGCCCCAACTGCATTTACACAGGAAAACCAGGAATCTGAATTTTCTGTAAAATTTTTTCGGTTACGGATTTTTCAGATGTTTTTTACCCTTTCCATTCAGAGACATTTTACAGACTTTCAAAGGAAATTCAGATAAATTTCAGAGAAGTTCAGGGGAAATTCAGAGAATTTTACCCAGAATTCAGAGACTCTGAATTTTATCTGAAAAAAATGTTACTGGCTTTTCAGATAAATTTCAGATACTTTTTACACGCGTTTCAGAGAAAATTCACATGTTTTTCACATCTGTAAATATCAGGTAAATTTTATCTGAAATTCTTGTAAAAAGTATCTGAAATTTATCTGAAAAGCCAGTAACATTTTTTTCAGATAAAATTCAGAGTCTCTGAATTCTTGGTGAAATTCTCTGAATTTCCCCTGAACTTCTCTGAAATTTATCTGAATTTCCTTTGAAAGTCTGTAAAATGTCTCTGAATGGAAAGGGTAAAAAACATCTGAAAAATCCGTAACCGAAAAAATTTTACAGAAAATTCAGATTTCCTGGTTTTCCTGTGTTAACCCAAACTTCATTATGCCTGTACAGGATTAAGACTGACGCATTTTTTATCCGTTTTGGCCAAAAAGCACTGATTTTGACATTTCTATTTAAATTATGGAGCCGTCCTGAGAATTTTGTGTAATTTTTTACAATTTTCACAATCGATGCTCAGCTCACACAGGAAGAAAGTGGATATCAAAAATATCTCAATTATCTGTATATAAATGATATCTGAATTTTTGGTAAAAAAATTCAGATATTATTTACCCTTTCCATTCAGACGGAATCCACAGAAAATTTACAGAATTTCACCCAAAATTCAGATATAATTTACAGCCATTCACCCCGAATTCAGAAACTCTGAAATTTATCTGAATTTTATCTGAAATAAGCCTATGTACAATTAGGATAAAAGTCACCCAGTTTTTACAGAAAATTCAGATAAAATTTACAGCTATTCAACATATAGGCTGTGTCTGCTGGTCAATTTCAGATAAGTTTCAGATATTATTTACACAAATTTTACAGAATTTTCAGATGAAATTCAGATATTATTTACACAAATTTTACAGAATTTTTAGACAACATTCAGATATTATTTACACAAATTTTACAGAATTTTCAGATAAAATTCAGATAATTTTATACAGGTTGTACACTATGCTAGCTTTGTTTACCAGGTTTTTCAGATAATTTTTACATGAAATTCACGTGCCACCGATAGGTGTAGCAACTTTTCAGATACTTTTCAGACTATTTTACACCTAAGGCCGTGTTTACATTGAGCTTTTTTTCAGCTGCTCGAGCAGCTGTAAAAGCTGCAGCTTTTTTTGAGCTGCTCGAGCAGCTCAAAAAAAGTTGAAGCAGCTGGAAAAAAGCGGATAAGTATGGCGGTCACTATAGACTAGCTGCGCCGTTGCCATGACAACGCTGCAGTTTTGGCATTTTTTTCAGCTGCTCCAGCTTTTTTTCAGCTGCTCCAGCTTTTTTTCAGCTGCTCGAGCAGCTGAAAAAAAGCCGGAAACAGCGAAAAAAAGCTCACTGTAAACACGGTCTAATTCATCGGCTCAGTTGTCACTTTATGCTCTGCCGTAGTGGGATTGTTTTTTGGTTCTTGTGTGTGGCTATTTGCCTATCGATTCATTTGTTACCGGTTTAATTGTCTTATTTTCTATGCCTTTATGTCAAACATGTCATTTACAAAATCAGCAACAATTAATGAAAAAACAGGCATGCAAAAAATTAGCTCAAAACTTGAGTATATATATATGTACATGCAAAAATGAAACTTACGCTGCCCAATTGGCGTGAAATAAAATATAAGTTGTAAAGTATATATTTAACAGAATTAGAATAGGAAACACACCTGGGTTTTTTTTTTTCGCAAAAACGTTCGCAATTGCGAAAAAAAATTGCTGATTGCGAAAAATTTTCAAACCTTTTCGCAAAATTGCGAAAAAATTTTGACGCAGTGGAGATGATCTCGTAAGGTCTATGTGCTGATTTTTGTGGTTTAGTCGGAAAACATTTCCGATACGTCCCCAATTGACCAAATTTGCCCTAAAAATTGAAAATTTCTCTGACTTTTGATTCCCCAAGCCCGGACTCGTGCCACTTTGTGACTTGATGTTTCTACTGACTGTAAATGGGACACATTTCCTTCCATGTCTTATCACCGACTGCATGTAACACTAATAGACAGGAGTCGGAGGTGACATAATTAAGTAACAATTCAAAATGTTAGCATTTTCAGGCCTAACTTGGTCCTTGGCCGTCGCCGGGTCGAATGAAATTGCTTTACGGCTGAGCATCGATTGTGGAAATTGTGAAAAATTACACAAAATTCTCAGGACGGCTACATAAATTTTAATAAAAATGTCGAAATCGTTGCTTTTTGGCCAAAAATGGTGAAAACTATGTCAGTCTTAATCCTGTATAGGCGGAATAATGTTTTATTAACATTTAAATGTAAAGTCTACTGTGTTAAGTAACAAAAGTAAGTCTGCGAAAAAAAATTGATTTTGCGAAAAAAATTTCAAGCTTTTCGCAAAATTGCGAAAATTTGCCAGCGAAAAAAAAACCCAGAAACACACTCAAATCGTGGAGATCATTTAGAAAAATGCAAAAATACTGCAGACGGTTTCAACACAGAACAGTACGGTTTCAACGTGACATTAACGAAAAATAACTGAAATTTGCCCCTAAAATTGAGAACACTATTTTTCAGATGTTATTCATAGGTTTTCGTAGTAGGTAAAAACAATATAAAGTTTCGGTGAAACTTTATAGATAGATTTCACCGAAAATTTACAGCCATAAAAAATATTTGAGTATTATCTGAAAAATATTCAGAGGAAATTAACATACATATCTGAAGACTATCTGAACTTTCTGTGAAACTGTTCAGATAAGTTTCAGATAAAATTTACAGATATAAATTTTCTGTGAAAATGAGTGCTTGTAGGCGGAGCTTGTGAAATTTCTGTGAATTTTATCTGAAAATTTTAACAGTTTTCAGATAATATTCAGATATCTTAAATTTATCTGAACAAACATTTGTTTTACAGAAATTTCAGATACAATTCAGAGGACTGGTTTTCCTGTGTCAACCGTCAAGAAATTTTTAGAAGACCCGGCCAATGACCAAGTTAGGCCTGAAAATGCTAACATGATAATGAAAAGTTTCATTATCTGAAATACCAGTGAAAGTCTGCGAAATGTCTTTGAATGGAAAGGGTAAAAAACATCTGAAAAATCCGTAACTGAAAAAATTTTACAAAAAAGTCAATTCCTGGTTTTCCTGTGATAGTGTGATACTTTGAAAAACTTGTGTACTTTTGAAAACTCACTCACGTATGTGGAGCGTTGCGATTGAAGCCGACGTTAAGGTGGAGCTCCAGAACGTTCGTCTTGAAAGGTCTGAATGTCTTAAAACTTTTGCAGCTCAAGTGCTATATAATACGCCATATATACATCTCTCGTTTTTGTTTTGTTTTTCCCTGTTTTTTGTTTAGTTTTGCAACCACTACTCCCTTGACAGACCATTTTTTGTTTTAGATAAACTCTTCCTTAACTTTCCTTAAGATAAATTATTTTGGAGTGACATTTCATAATTATGGCTGAGTATTTGGCCTCTATCTTTGGGACAGAGAAGGACAAGTAAGTGTTTTTTGTATGTACATTAATACTGAAGAGTATATATACTTATTATATGTATGTATATAATACATTTGAGAATTTTCAGACCGAATCACAAGCACTAATTGACCAGGGACCAAGGAAATATCGCGTTTTATATGAAAATATATGACATCGTGTTCGTGTTTTTGTTGATGTACTAACCCCTAATACAGTGCACGGTGCCGACGGCTCATTTCTTTCTGTCCTTGGCGGGAAGATGACAATGCCGTTATAATATAATGCCGTTGTATATATTATATCGTTCGTTGCTGTTGGTTTGTAAAACTGACGACTTTTGACAAATACCATTATTTTTATTCTAAAAGATAGAAATAGGAAACAAGCAGCGATTTGAGCCCTCCTTCGTTCGGAAAAATTTTTAGTCGCGTAACACAATGGCTGCCTGGCACTAAAATGTATGAAATCCGGCAATGTAGTCACACCCTGGGAAGTGGGACCGTGTTAACAAAAGTCTGGTTAGATATACATATAGAAATCGCTTTTTTGGTTAGGCTGTAAAAGCCCCGATTATGTGTCTAAATTGTCTGTTCAAGCACTCCTTCATATCCGAGCTTATTGGTATTCTTTCATAGATAGAAAATTAATGAAATAAATAAATAAAAATGCACCAAGCGGGATTATAACTTAAAATTGGTGTGAAGATTGAATACCAAAAGCTCGGCCTTTTAGTTTTTATCCCAGCTTTTATGAACACCGGTAAGCCTGAATGCAAAACCCAACCTTGTTTTATAATATCAAAAATTGGGACTAGCCCGACTTGGTGCAGGAACGTAAGTAAAAAATAAAATATTTTTGAGATGCTGTCAAAGATGAGATCTATTTCGTAATTCAGTATTTGTAAGATATAGTATCTTATGTAGCTACATATGCTCGGTGACGTCCGACTACGTATACAGCGTTTAATAGCATATAATATAAACATATATATATACACAATGTCTAAGTGCGGGGTTTTCACATTGTATTTTAGGGGCTTTGAGAGACTTCTCTCAAAAACGCAAAAATTTCAAATTTAGCAGTGAAAATGTGAAATTTGTTACAAATTTATATGTTTCAGTTTTTTGCTCTAGGCATTTTTGCTCGGTTTCCGGGATTGTCCTGGACCCCCACCCTCCCCTGCGTCAACTCATTTTTGACCCCCCTCCCTCCCCAAAATGACGCAATTTTACCTTTTTTGACCAAAAAACACCGATTTTGACAATTTTTGGCGGAAATTTGTGTAAAAAATCACTTAAATTTTACTAAAAATGCCAAATTTTTTCTAATTTTGGCCAAAATTTCACTCCCGCCGGGACCCTCCCCCCTCTTTCTACCCTGGCGGGACCCCCCCTCCCTCCCCCGGGACCGAATTTTTCGGGGGTGGGTCTTCCCCCCCATCCCCTCCAACTACATGTATGGGTAGTTCCCACAGACAGCCAGGGTTTTTTTTTTGTGCAAAACCCTGTGCAAATGCACACTTTTTTAAAATTTTGCACACAAAAATTAAAATTTTGCACAATAATGCACAGCGTCCGATGGGCCTGGGATGTGCTAAAAATGCACTGTTTTTAATGCAAAATCAAAAAAATTCTGGGGGCTGCCGCCCCCAGAGTCCCAGACCCCTGCATCTACTGGCATCAAGGGCCCCTTCTTTGGTTTTTATGGTCCGGCCGGAAAAATTTTCTGATACGTCTCCAATTGACCAAATTTGGCATAAAAATCAAAAATTTCCCAAATTTCTTTCTGGGGGCTGCTGCCCCCAGACCCCTGCGACTATGTGGCTTACTATTTCTTGTTATTGTCTTTCATCAAAGCCTATGCACATACATGTAACCGGGTCGAAATTTTGGGGGGGCCTATCCGACTAAATTTTGGGGACCCTCCCCCCCCAGATTGACCAAAAATACCCTAAATTTTGCAAAATTTTATAAAAATTTCGCCAAAAAGTGCCATTTTTTCGAAATTTTGGAGACACTCCCCCCGGATCCTCGATTTTGGGGGGGGGGGGGCTACATGTGCATGTCTACACGAGTATATTATGCTCATTTACTTGTGGAATACATTGTCTTTTTCTTTTTTAAATGTTCTTTTAAAAATGTTCTGATACGTCTCCAATTGACCAAATTTGGCATAAAAATCAAAAATTTTCCCAATTTTTTTTTCTGGGGGCTGCTGCCCCCAGACCCCTGCGACTTACTACTAAGCTTACTACTAGACTACTAGACTTACTAAGCCTTGTTATTACATATCTTTCATCAAAGCCTACGCATGTATAGATGAGTACATTATGCTGCATTTACATGTTCACACCAGTATAAATTATGCTAAATTTATATACTTGCGTTATATACACATTGTATGATGTGACGTTACTTACTATCTTTTGTTTTAATTTTTCTGTCGGAAGAAATTTCTGATACGTCTCCAGTTGACCAAATTGGGTCTAAAAATTGGAAAAATCGCCAATTTTTTTCTGGGGGCTACTGCCCGTAGACCGCTGCAACTTATTGGTTTAGTAATCTTGCGCTTGTAAGGCGTTTTATGAGTGTTCAAAATGCTAATAAGTGCCTTTTTTGACCCATTACAAAAAATTGAAAAGTCATTCCCACCCCCGAAATTTTTTTCTGAGTAGGCCACTGATACGTACGTACCTCTAGAGGTATAAAAACGCGTATATATGCTTCTATATAAGCGAAGAAAACGCATTTACAGTTTGCACAGAAAAATAAAATTTTGCACACTAAAATTAAAATTTTGCACAATTATGCACACAATTTTTTTTGAAAAAAAAAACCCTGAGACAGACTCATCTTCTTTGATAGCTATTTATAGTAACTGACTGTACATTTATATATACGTATAATATATGTGTGACGCGCGTTATATCCTTTCTTTCAGAGTTAACTGCTCTTTTTATTTCAAGATCGGGGCTTGTCGTCATGGAGACAAATGTTCGCGAATTCATAATCGACCAACTTTTAGTCAGGTTGGTGTGTAATGTTTTTAATCTATTTTATTTTTTCTTATTAATTTTTTATTATACGTTATATTATAATATGTCACATTCACATGTGTTTAGTCGGCCAAACTAGCTGCAGTGACACTTCCATTATAATAGGGACCAGAGCATATACATGTATGAGGGGGGAGGGTGGGGGGGGGTTACATTTCCCCCCCCGTCCCCAATATCGAGGAGCCGGTGGGCTCCCCAAAATTTAGAAAAATTGGCACTTGTTGACGAAATTTTTATCAAATTTTGCAAAATTTAGGGTATTTTTGGTCGACCATGAGGGGAGGGTCCCCCAAATTTTGGCCGGAGAGACCCCCCCCCCCCAAAATTTTGACCCCGTTAAATGACCAGCATTGTTCAAAATTATATTCAGCGGATTAGGTTTTTATTTTTTTGATTTTCGTTATTGCTTCCAGGCAATAGTAGTAATAGTAACATCGTGAATCGTAATCGTAAAATAGTCATCGAGCGTTTGCTGCGGCTTTTGTTCTTCCTCAAATATATATGTTTTATGTTAGATGTATTTTTCGTTTCAGACCATGTTGCTGCAAAATTTGTATCAGAATCCACTGGTGAATGCCACCCAGGCTGATACTTATCAAGGTAGGAAACTATCTGAAACAACTTTATCTACCAGAACTAGTGTTGGGACGAAAGTTCGGGTTCGGGTACGGTTCGGGTCATTTTTTCAGTTCGGGTTCGGGTTTGGGTTCGGGTACAAGTCAGTTCGGGGACGCAAAAAGTGGTTCGGGTACCTAAATTTTCTGACCGAATTACAAAATTTTTATACCGATTTTTTTTAGAATTTCCAAAGATCATAAACATTTTTAGTATAATGAGTATATACTAAAGTCTGACCAAAAAGTGTATGTACGGAACTTCAATGCTTCATA
Source organism: Trissonchulus sp. WLG1_4 (assembly GCA_030248245.1). Taxonomy (NCBI): domain Eukaryota; kingdom Metazoa; phylum Nematoda; class Enoplea; order Enoplida; family Ironidae; genus Trissonchulus; species Trissonchulus sp. WLG1_4. The sequence continues at coordinate 6,874 of JASANF010016745.1, read as the reverse complement.
GCAGCTTAGTCGTATGAGGTAACCCCATAATGTATATATCATTCGAAAGCATTTTTGATGGAGATTTTCATGAAATTGAATTATTTCGAAAAATTTGAAGTTAAAAATTCTAATTCAAATAAAATCGATTTTTTCCGCCTATTTACAGGAAACCTAATGTATTTTATATCATTCGATAGCCCATTCCATTCTGCGTCTAACGATATACAACATCACTATAGCATGCACCTGTCAAAAATTATTAAAAAGATTTTTTTATGTTTGATTTTTCCATTGAAAAACGCATTTTTGGCCCGTTTTATTCCCTGTAACTCAGCAAATACTCAACCAAATCTGACAAATTTTGCATCAATAGACGCGTTGTGACCACGCGCGGTCTGTGAAAGTAATAAAATTTTTAAATTTGATACTAAATTTTTCAATATTTGTCAGGTTTACAGTCATTTTTCAGCAAATTTTGTTCAAGATTAGTTTAAATAATTAGTACCACATTAAAGTTCAGTTCTTTAATAGAGACATATAAAGAAATTGTTACTAAAATGCAGCGGACATGCAGAAAATTTTTGGTGTTTCGTCTCAATCGCGCATCGTGACATCGAGTATCAATCGCTTGCACTTTGATTTGATCACATTAACCCAAGCTGGATTGCATATGATACAAACCATTTATGTATCCATTTCATTTGTCAATTTATTCAACTTAAAACTGTATATAATCTCAGCACCACACCTGGCACCGGTTGAAAAGTTCGCCTTTCTGGTACAATTTGTGTCAATGATCAATTATGTACTTAGTAAATAATAAAAATCGTCAAAAGGCCAGAACCTAAACCAGCGCAAGGTCGACACTATCTGTCAGTATTAGCAACGTAACGTCTGCAAAGGAATTCTGACAAATTCATAACTAATCTACGTTGCCTCTTAGCCTGTTGGTTTGGGCTGTTATTTCAAACTGTTAATTGTTAATAACTCTTAATAATAACTAATATATAACTGTTAATTCAAAATTTGGCAGTTCGAATCCCACCCACAAGGTTAACGAAATCCCCTCGAGGAAGAGATTAATTATTACATGTTTTCCTGCCGACCCAGCAGTCTATCCTCACGGGGTAGGTGAATGGGTATATACCACATGCATGTCAGAAGGTAACAGGCTTAGATAAGCTAAACGGAGATAAGCACCGAACCCCAAAGGCTGGATTAGCCGGACATCAAGTCTGGGGGCTACCTACGTTACCTCATGGGGATCACCCTCTCCTCAGACACCTGGCACCCCACCTCAACGCCCTCACCTTTGATTGCCGAAAAAGTGTACCAAAATTAGGTAAAAATTCGAAAAATCGCAAAAATTTTCGCGCTGCAGTCAAAAAAGTGCCCGAAAAATGAATTTAAAAATCGAAAAAGTGCAGAATTTTTTCGACTGTCGCCGGCCATCACACAAAAGCAGGACTACTCCCCTCTCTGCCAAGCATCGCGCACCCCCCTCACCTCACCGATTGCTCCTATGCATCTTTGAACGCTGATGCAATTTATAAAGTTTCATGAACCTTATCTATTGAAGCTATCGAGGGAAAATTTTTTTTGCTCAAATTTCAACTTTTTTAAGACAAGTACATAGACAACCCAATGCAATGCTCCTACATGTTTCATCTTTTTTTTTCAAAAAATGAAACAAAGCGGTGAAAGTTGAATATGAATTCGGCTTGAAACTTAGTCGGTTTTTTGCTGACTAATCACTTTATTCAACGTTAAGTATTAAAAGATTTATTCCTTGCACTAAAGGCTGTTGACTCTATTGCTCCACACTTTTTTTGACATTCTATATTCAAATATAGTAAGTATGTAATATCAAGCACTTCATTTGGCCAAAGTTCGGGTTCGGGTTCGGGTACGAATGGTTCGGGTTCGGGTTCGGGTACGTCTCGAAAAAAATCCCAACACTAACCAGAACCGACTCTTGGTTAAGGGGGTAGTGTCGCGAAAGCAGTTTTGCTCATAGGCTGTGAAAATAGAACTTTTTGTTTTGAAGTAGTACATTCAATGAGAAGCTAGTCCAACGCTGTATGGCATCAAATAATTACTGCCAGACATTACACTATCCATATTGACAAATATCTTGGACCAATTGTCATTAGTAAGCCAGACATCACACAATAGGGACATAAAAATTCGAAAAATCAAGCCAGATATCAGATTGGCCAGCTTGTGAAGTACACATAATGTGTGGACGCACAATTTTTTGCGACAAATAAGAAAAAAGAAAATTGAAGGTTCGTTTTTCTTTTGATTTGAAAATAAGCGTCTAGATTTTTCACAATTTATCATTATTGCTGTTACTATTTTACAGTTTAAGTACACCTTCACAGTTCAAACTAGTATTACTCCACAGCCGCTACAGTAATCTGCACTATATTTTGTGTGCATAAACTACAACATATGTGCTATTAGTCTGTGTAAAAAAACTAAACAGAAAAATTGATAAATGTGACTGAAAAATGGAATGTGAATAGGTTTTTTTTTCGTCATTTTTCCGACTTTGAGACATTATTGCAAACTATATGCTGCACCAATTTTGCTGAAACTTGGCAAAATAATTTGCCTTTAGGTAGATTTTTAAAATATAGAAAGAACGATTTCTGACATTTTACTGAACAAGTTTTACAGTCGCGCAAAATCGACTGCTTTCGCGACACTACCCCCTTAAGCGGTGTTTCGTGCCGAAACGTTGTTTTTGTGATTAGTTGACCTTTTTTAGGAATTCAGCCTGTTTTCCAAAATGAATATGCCAAAAAAGATTGAAGTTATCTCTGGATTACCAATTTTTTCCAGTTTTTGTTCGTTCAAGTGTAACTATTTATACAGCAGCAATTGACGAACGAACTGCCAAAAAACTTTTCTGAGTATTATGATTCCGCCGACGACCTGTGAATAAATTTTTAACTGTGGAATGGATTCATGAAGGTGTTTAACTTTAGTCTCAGTCTGAAACGTCATGTATTTCTTATTAATAATATAGCACGTTGGAAATGTTCCTAACTTTTGGCTACACCACCGCACATTACAGGCAAGTTTGCTTTAAAGTTCCAGTGCATTGAAGCAAAGAAACAGTCTGAAAAGATGGCTACGAAATAACTTGAATTGGTGAACAATTTTTTGGCTTTCAGCTATTTTTGCTAACATTTTCTAGTGAAAAAATTCAACCTCTACGATTAACGTGCAATCGTATAAAAACTTTAGACATCCCGCATTCCCGACCTTCTTTCAAGTAGCACTCAGCTTCTGAAGAAAAATGGTGGCTGGGTGGGGTGATTTTGACTCAACCTATTTTCATTTCCAATTTTAACCTAAACGAAACCGCAAGTTAGCTACAAAATATATACATACATATATGAGGAGGACGTTAGGGTTATGGCAATCAAGGTTTCGGGGGGAGAGTTCTTAAAATTTGGGCAAAAATTGGTACAAATGAAATATTTTTTTGAAAACTGGAATATGCTTATGTGACCAAGGGATCTAGGATCTAGGGTCTTGTCTAGGATCTTCAAAATTATTTATCGGGAAGGGGAAGGTTATAAAGAATAGGCCAGATTAATTGAATGTTGGTAAATAGTATTATATTATCTAATATTAATATGAGTGAACTGGATTGTCTTTTATTTATATTTAGGTCCATGGAAAAGACCTCCACCATCTGGTAAGCCGAATGTCACTGATTATTCTATGGAATTCGAACGAAGTGGTTACATCTGAGTTCATTTCAATTTAGATATTTGTTAGAGTTGAAAAAGTTTTTTCTCGTGAATCGTGATATAATCAGGGTAGGCGCGATAGCGCCTAACCCTAGAATAGGAACGAAACTCCACATTGCAGAATTTCTAAATTAATTTTTTAATAACTAAAAATTTATGCAAGCAAACTGGTTTTAATTTGGTGTGTGCACGTGCCTGGGGGACGGCTACATGCTGGCCAAATTTCAGGCGAATCGGTTGGGTATTACCCGGGATATGAAAAATCGTCTCCCGCAAACTCGGATTTTTCTTTTGCAAGATTAAGTCAAGGAAGATGGGTCGGTTTCCTTTCGCTCAAAAATTTCTTGGATCTACATCTGACAGCCATTGTGCTAATGCCATTAATTTCCAATATTTAGAATTTCAGCACGCCAACATAAACATAGCAACAACCACCAAGGGCGTACCCAGGGTGGAGGGTGGGAATCCCCCCGAAATTTTTACCAAGTGATTACACAAAGGTCCCCCTTCGGTTTTTATGGTCCGGCCGGAAAAATTTTCTGATACGTCTCCAATTGACCAAATTTGGCATAAAAATCAAAAATTTTCCCGATTTTTTTCTGGGGGCTGCCGCCCCCAGACCCCTGCGACTTTGTGGCTTACTAAGCCTTGTTATTACATAATATCTTTCATCAAAGCCTACGCATGTATACATGAGTACATTATGCTGTATTTACATGTTCACACCAGTATATTATGCTACATTTATATACTTGCGTTATATACACACTGTCTGATGTGACGTTACTTACTACTTTTTGTTTTAATTTTTCTGTCGGAAGAAATTTCTGATACGTCTCCAGCTGACCAAATTCGGCCTAAAAATTGGAAAAATCGCCAATTTTTTCTGGGGGCTACTGCCCCTAGACCGCTACAACTTATTGGTTTAGTAATCGTGCGTTTGTAAGGCGTTTTATGAGTGTTAAAAATGCTAATAAGTGCCTTTTTTGACCCATTACAAAAAATTGAAAAGTCATTCCCACCCCCGAACTGGGTAGGCCACTGATACGTACGTACCTCTAGAGGTATAAAAACGCGTATATTTGCTTCTATATAAGCGAGGAAAACGCATTTACAGTTTGCACAGAAAAATAAAATTTTGCACACTAAAATTAAAATTTTGCACAATTATGCACACAAAATTTTTTGAAAAAAAAAACCCTGTTAATAAGATATAGTTTTTCAAAAGCTTAGCTTTTTGTTTTAGAAGCGGAAACGGATGAAGAACAGCAAGCTCATTTTGACGAGTTTTTCGAAGAAATTTTCACTGAATTAAATGAGAAGGTATATTTTCCTAATTTCCTAAATGGGAATGAAAATTCTTTACGTATAATTATATCCTGTGACGTATATACGTTTCTGTTTGAAGAAACTTTTTTTAACAGCAAACATGAAATTTTAACCCAAGCTCAATTGTTTCTGACCAAGTGAAAACCAGCGCGTAGAGTGTAGACCTTTCGAGTTCACCCCAACTGTCAAAATTTTTTGCAATTTTGCGAAAAGGTTTGAAAATTTTTCGCAATATTGCGAACGTTTTTGCGAAAAAATCCAAGATTTTATAAACTATATTCATTTTTTCGTGATGAATTTTGGTAATAGCAATTGCAGACGCTGACGTCATGAGCACAGATAAACAGGGTCTGTTTCAGACATAACGCTGCAGTACAAAAATGTTGTTGTTTATGTTGTTGTTGCTGATTTGCACAGTTCATGTATCAAACATTTACTACATGTTTGCAGCATTAGCTCAGCAGGTTTCGTTTTTTGTTTTAGTATGGCGAAATAGAAGAAATGAATGTTTGCGATAATATCGGCGAACACATGATTGGAAATGTTTATGTGAAGGTAAAGATTTTGTTAGCGATGATGCCGTTGCGGATGTGACTTTTTTTGACATTTGCGGATATTTTTAGAATACGTTTTGTTCTAGACAAGTTATGAGCTGAATTTCATCCTTTTCATCAAAAATTACTAAAATAGCAAGTATGTTGTGCGCAAATACCAAGAATAAACTTGGGTAAAACCTAATACTAAATGATACCTTCTTATGACTATGGCATAAGCAGTTTTTTCGAAACGCTATTGGTTGACCTTACGCCAACGACAAAATTGGTTTGGTCGTGGTTGGTATCAAAAATGAAGTTAAATATTAAAGCGAGGTCAACAACCGTTAATATTATTTTGGCAATTATTATTACTTTGGCAACCAGCAGACTAATTTCGCTCAGCAGTGCAGAACTTAGCTCGAATATGCCAGCCGGAATATGCTATTCTCGGATATCCGCGACCTCCCTAGATTTTGTTTTTCTGTTTTTACCAAACAAAATAAGATCTATAGTTGATTCAACTGGGAGATTCCAAGACTGAAAAAAACATGTATATAGTTATTTTAGCTTGATACTCGCTATCACTCATTTTTTTCGTGTGCTTTCAAAATTTTTTGGTGTTACTTTTAAGTAGTTTAAGCAGTTTTTTCTGTTCGTTTTTTCTTTGTTTCATTTTTTTTGTTGATTTGTGCTTTAACATGCTTGTTTATTTCTGTAGCTTCCGTTGTTGATGCATAATTATCTGATTATTTTGTGTTCGTGAGTAAATCAATCTAAAAAAGTACAATTGCGCGTGTAACCTGCATATTTGGTCTATTCATATTTTTATTTTATATAGTTATATTTATTAGTTTTATTTATTTATTTAATTATATTTTTAGTTTCGTCGCGAAGAGGATGCCGAAAAGGCCGTGAATGCCCTGAACAACCGCTATTTCGGTGGAATGCCAATTTATGCCGAATTGTCGCCTGTGACCGATTTCCGCGAAGCCTGCTGTCGACAGTATGAAATGGGGTTAGTTAGTCTGTGTTTGGTCTGGAAACAATAACAATAAACATGTGTTCAGAATACAGACCGGTTTATTCATACTTGACCTTATTCTTGACCTTATCGTTTTGTCTGTAAGCGATTCCTAAAAAAACATGTTAATTGGCCTACCAATTATAGCCGTTTTTTGCAGTAACAAAGTTGGGGTCAACTTCAGTGTATGTGCATTCTCTATGTTTTTACAACATTCGTTTGAAATTTGTCATGTCCTT
>JASANF010016744.1:0-48188 GCA_030248245.1 Trissonchulus sp. WLG1_4 | reverse complement strand
TTGAAATTGAACGCTCTTTCGAATAGGCTAGGTTAGAAGTTTGTAGGATGTAAGCTTTAGCTGGAAATCAAACTTTGTCCAAAAATTAAACTTTACATGAAATTTTTTGCGCAAAATTGGATTTAGTCAAAAATATTGCATCAAATGAAAACCTGCTGTGACCATTGAAAGAGCAACTTGTAAGCTACTAATTGCTGAAAAAATTTTGTAAATCGGTTCAGGCTTTGAAAAGTTACAGAACTTTTTCTGAAGCCACCAGGACCAGGCTGATCGAAGCGTTACAGCACAAGTACGGTTCCGTAGAAATTCCGGGCTATAGCTGCAAATTTTATTAAAATATAAAGCTAGTTAGTGTTTTTTAGTGTAGTAAAGTTATTTCTGATGCTTCTTAGCAGGTTTTTTCTTTAATTTAGGCCTCAGGCTTAGGCTTAGGCTTAGTGCTTAGGCTTAGGCTTAGTGCTTAGGTTTAGGCTTAGGTTAGGCTTAGGCTTAGTGCTTAGGCTGAGGCTTAGTGCTTAGGCTCAGGCTTAGTAGGTGGGTCAGCAAAGGTTAGTCTTAGTTGCTTGCATCCAGGGTTGGCAGTCTCGGTCTCGGTCTCGGTCTCGGTCTCGTAAAAAACCCGAGACTAGGCTGGTCTCGGTCTCGGTCTCGGTCTCGGTTGGAAAACCGAGACCTGCCATAGGGTGGTCTCGGTATTTCAGATGAGACTTGACGTTTTTGAAATTTTCCAAAATTTTTATAATTTTTTTAGAAGATTTTTTACAATTTAAGTTTCCAAATAGAATGCCAAGCATGAAATGGTAAAACCTGTCTGCTGCAGAAGAATGTCAGTTCACCGGCAAACTTTGGCTAATTTCAAGTTCAAACTTTATATATCAAGCTAGAATTTTTAAAATAAAGTTTGAGCTAGAAAGGGTTGTCTGACTTAGCGATCTTGCATTTGTATGTATGTGGAACCTCGCAAACATACATGTGTTAAACAGTAAAAGTACTGCGCATCATTTACCAAAAGTTCGTAGCTGATTTGTAATTTGTGGGCTTACAACTTTACTAAGCGCGAATTGGGTTGCAGTTTAATTGAATTTCTTGAGCCCCAACCTTTAAACGCATGTCAAAACATTAAGGGTGGATTTCACAAAGGTGGTTTAACTAAACCATGGTTTTACGTACGTTTTTATATGATTTGCACATAATTTCATTACGAAACATCTGATTCGTTACGAATTTCCTAGATTTTCTTAAACCATGGTTTTAGCGCAGTTGAAATTTGAAACCTGCAGCACAGCAGTTTTGCTGAAATTTCAGCTGAGCTAAAACCATGGTTTAAGAAAATCTAGGAAATTCGTAACGAATCAGGCGATATTTCGTAATGAAATTATGTGCAAATCATATAAAAACGTACGTAAAACCATGGTTTAGTTAAACCACCTTTGTGAAATCCACCCTAAGTATCTAAAAAAACCTAGGTGCTAGGTCACTCAAATGCTCTGGGCTATGGAGTGGTTGGAGCATCAAACCTTCCTTCCACATAAATATGTCAGTGGTAGAAACTTTTCTGGTCCATGATGATGCCCCTTCAGTACTTTTTTGATAGTACATACTACATAGCACCACTGCACCAGCACAAACGATTCCACGCTGGCACCCGAGTCAGACTGCCAAGTGCCAAGGTGCCAATATATGTTTGCAATGCACTATAAAACGCCCTGTGGCATGCGAAGTGTGCGAAACTTTTAAAAATAACCAAACGTTGACAGAATAGCGGAAAAATAATCCTATGTATTGCCACAGTCAATTACTCTCATGCATCCGGTCGTTACAATGTTAAGTTTCTCGCAACTCATACACTCATACAACCTAACCTAATGGTCACTTTTTTGTAACTTAATTACCAATTTTTCACGTTTCAAAGCATTTCAAATTTTTAAAATTGAAACTTGAAAAAAGGTCCCCCAAGGGCTGGTCTCGGTCTCGTAGGTCTCGTTTCGGTGGTCTCGGTTGCCTGGTCTCGGTCTCGGTCTCGGTCTCGGTTGCAAACCCGAGACTTGCCAACCCTGCTTGCATCAAATAAAAGGACCCTTGCTACTGTGGAATCATAAATAAAGCTGCACTTTTAAACCTAACTTTGACTGTCAGTGCCAGCTTGGTGCTGAGCATCAGTGACGTTTTCAGTTGGTATTTATGACATTCTATTTCATTAGAAATCGCTACTTATGACCAAAGATGCATATTTTTCTAGAAAAATGTAATAAATTTAATGTCTACGCAAAAAGAAACTAAAACTTTTGATATGTAAGCTCAATTTAACTATGCATATTTAGCCTCTTTTTTGGTTGGCAAAATCAAGATTTTTAGTATGAGTGAGCTAAATACAGTACATTGCAAAAAAAAGTTTCCAATTCGTTACTGGTAACGAACATTCGTTACCAGAAAAAGACGAAGCTTCGTCCAAAAGGACCAAGGCTTGTCCTAAAAGACGAAGCTTGGTCCAAAAAGACGAACGTTTGTCCAAAAAGACAAAGCTTCGTTACCAAAAAAAGACGAAGGTTTGTCCAAAAGGACCAAGTTTTGTCTTAAAAGACGAAGCTTGGTCCAAAAAGACGAACGTTTGTCCAAAAAGACAAAGCTTCGTTACCAAAAAAACGAAGGTTTGTCCAAAAGGACCAAGGTTTGTCCTAAAAGACGAAGCTCGGTCCATGTATGTTGCAAACAAAGCTGTATTAAGTTTATTATTATGTGTTAATTTATGACGATCGAACTTCAGGCTCGTATTACGACTGTATTGGTCATAATTTTCGATGATTAGCCCCAGTATGTCGAAAAACGATGATTTTCGACAAAAATTGCAATTTTTCGAAAATGTATAAATCAACGTTTTTTCGCTTGGAAAGTGCTGAAAATGAACTCAGCGCATGCGAAAACCTATAAAAACGTGTTTTTACAGTGAAAAAATATCACTTTGAATTCCCCCCCCCCGCCTCAGTTGCACCGTTAGGCTCAGTATGGGGCTTAGGCTTAGGCTTAATATCAGGCTTAGGTTCAGACTTGGCAAAAAATTGAAATTTTCAGAAAAAATCTTGTCAGTTTAGGCTAGAGAATCCTGCCAACTATGCCTAGACGATGCCTTAAAACATCATAGCGCACTCAAAACTATCAAAATCAATCCTCAAACTGAGTTTATTCGGAGTAGAAAACAGACACCGAATACGATACAAAGAACCAAAGGCTACTAACATGTACCGCACTAGAAAACAAAGACAGTATAATATAATATAGTGGTGCGGGAAAAACCCTATCTTCAACTTTTCGGGTCGTCGTGTGCTCCACATAACTCGGATCCATTAATGCTCGCGGCTGTTATAACGGCCATCTTTCGTTTAACTGTTGCACTACTAAAATGGATTCTAACTACTGACGTTACTGAGTAATGAGTCTCGAAACCTACGGGAAAAAACAACTATCACAACAACCAAAAAAACAACTATCCAAAAACAAAGATTGGATCAAGTGCAGTTGGGGGGGGAATAGTGGACCTATTTTTCCTGCTGCGCCACAGCGCAGCAGGCTTCTTTAGAATGAGATGTCGGAAAAATAACGTTTAACTAAGTTAGTTATGTGTGTGCGTCTTTGCGTGTTTTCATCGGTGTAATTGTGCGGGTCTGTGTGAATGTAAGTGTGCGTTTGAAATGTGTCTGCTGTGTTGATATTCATATGTATGTTATTGAGTAGTTACCTAAGTACGTAAATACGTAAACGAAACGCCTGAATTACTCACTGACAAAACAAGGCCTCAAGCTCATTTGCATATTGTGCATGGAGTATATAAGGCTAGCCAAAGCAAAGGTAGTACGTATGTAGAAAATTTTTGCACTAACATTTATAACTCCATTTTCTTCTCACATTCACACAGTCTGATTGAGTATGAAGATGCACATAGTCTGATAGTTGAAGTTGCAAGCAAGTCTTGAATCACACAGGTCTCATTTTATTCACAATGTCTCAAATTGTCCATTGTTTCAGGCAGCTTACACAAATTTGGAATAAAAGTAAAAGGAGGTTAATCATAGCACGATGTCACAAAATAAAGTTTGTCAAAAAAACTACGCACTTATTTTGTGGCGACTTTTGCGACTAGTTGCTGTTTGATAGTCAAATCTATTCTTTTCGTAACGAAATGACATGTTTCCTTTTTTCAAGTGGTGCAACTATTTTTTGTCAGACTTTAAAGGCTTAGGCTTACGCTTAGGCTTGGGTTCACAACGCACTGTCATGGTAAGCACGACGTTACTAGCAGCGTTTGTAGGCAATGTGTATGGAGTATGGACCTCATAAAATTTACTTCAGTTGAAGCTGCTACGTAGTTGAAATTAGGGACCGGCACAGGCGCATAAAAGCTTTCATAAGTGGCACAAGTGAATCATCAGCTGATACAATTGATATTAATGAGCAATTCTCAGCGATTCGTAGACGACGATTTTGGCAATGGTGAGCATGGGGTCAGAGAGCAGTTATGTTACGTTATAACTGTAATTAGTGGTGTTCCTTCTTGCCGACTTATGCTTGTACCGCGACTTTTAATGATACTGAACATACAGTTCAAAACTTGAAAGATAGCTGCAACTGCCAGCTGATATAAACCACAATTCCTTCATGAAAATGATTTTCTACTGCGCAGCAGGTTTTGGTTCACTGAGTGAAAATATAGGTTTGATATATCCAACCACATTTTGCATTGAGCTTTGCTTGTTTGGAGTAGAGCACCTTGAGGGAAGCATTTTTTGTAATAGGACCCCTATCCACAAATTTGGATTTTCTGAGCTATGACCCCTTGAAAATTGGATTTTCAGTGTTTTTGGAAGTGAACGTAGGCCAAAGTTCGAAGCCAAAAATGGCTATAACGTTTCTGGCGAATTTGGCCAAATTTTCGGCAGGAACCCGGTCAAAGAGCCTTTATTTTGATTCTGAAAAATTGTAAACAATAATCTGACACCATTTAGACACTATTAGAGCGGAAAAACAAGGGCTTTGGAAAAAAATTGCGAAAACGTACCTCACTGAGGGTTCCGATTTCGGGGGGTCGTATCGTATCTCAGAAAATCCAAAAAATGAAATATGTAGGCGTTCTTGAAGCAAAAATGCTTCCCCCAAGGTGCTCTACTAAAAAAATAGGTCCACTATTCCCCCCCCCCAACTGCATTTAACCCCAAAGATTAAGGCCGTGTTTACATTGAGCTTTTTTTCAGCTGCTCGAGCAGCTGAAAAAAAGCTACAGCTTTTTTTCGCCATTTCCGGCTTTTTTTCAGCTGCTCGAGCAGCTGCAAAAAAGCCGGAAACGGCGAAAAAAAGCTGAAGCAGCTGAAAAAAAGCTGGAACTGCAGCGTTGTCATGACAACGGAGCAGCTAGTCCATAGTGACCGCCATACTTATCCGCATGTTTTCAGCTGCTCCAGCTTTTTTCCAGCTGCTCGAGCAGCTGAAAAAAAGCTCAATGTAAACACGGCCTAAGCCTTTTTTGGCTTCGAACTTTGGCTTACGGCGAAGATTCGGCCTCGTGACGATTCGGCCTTGTGCAACATTTTCGGCCTGGCGACGATTCGGCCTCGTGACGATTCGGCCTCCTGTAGACACGCCCTTACGTTACTGAAAATGCATTTTTTAAGGCCGTGTTTACATTGAGCTTTTTTTCAGCTGCTCGAGCAGCTGAAAAAAAGCTGCAGCTTTTTTTCGCCATTTCCCGCATTTTTTCAGCGGCTCGAGCAGCGGCAAAAAAGACGGAAATGGCGAAAAAAAGCTGCAGCTTTTTTTCAGCTGCTCGAGCAGCTGAAAAAAAGCTCAATGTAAACACGGCCTAAGGGGTCATAGCTCAGAAAATCCAAATTTGTGAAACGGGGTTCTATTACAAAAAATGCTTCCCTCAAGCTTCTCTACTCCAAAAAATAGGTCCACTACCCCCCCCCAACTGCACTTGATCCCTGCATAGCACATCATGGCCCGTATTCACATACTAAGTGTAACGCTTAAACTTAGTGTTTACACTTAGTGTTAGCGCTTATAAGCGCTAAGTGTTATTCACATACTTAGTGTTTATTTAAGCGCTTAGCAAACACTAACGCTTAACTTAGCGTTTCAATTTTGTATTCACATACTTAAAATTTAGTGTTTGGCTTAGAATTAAGCGCTTAAGTTTAGGGACCTCGGGAGCTCCCTAAGCGCTAAGCGCTTAGTTAGTGGATGGTGTGGGGTAGGGGTGGGGAGAGTGGGGGAGGTTCTTGGCCGCCATGGGAAGGAAGGGCATGCAATTTAGGATATATTAGTAACATTTTCCGACCAATTCGATCCATTTTGCTCGTTTAATCGCCAAAAATAAAAAATGCACTTTGTTGTCCAAATTAGTTTTTTTTACATTTTTGAGTAGAGCATCTTAATCGAAGTAATTTTTCTTCAAGAACTTCTATTTGAAAATTTATATTTTTCATGATATGCCCCCTGAAACATGCAGAGCTGATTTTGCATTTTTCAGAAATCCACCTGCTGAAAACATTTTTTACAAATGTATAGTTCGAGAAAAATATATATTATTAATAAGAAACAGTAATTTAAATAAATCTATAATCGGATTTATAGATACCAAATGGAAATTCGGATAAATAACCGTTCGGTAATTTTTCAAACTCGATACATATACTTATCACGTGATCGTCTAGTCTGCTGTTTGTTTTGTACTTCCCTTCTACATAGTGAAAACTAAACAATACTACTGATCAAACTGGCGTGGTCGAGTCGTCAGAAGCGTTAGTCTAGAATTTGTTGATATGAACTTCGAGGGTTCGACGCCGATTCATCTACTTTTTTGCAAAAAATTTACACCGCTTTTGTTAGCAAAAGCTGTTTTGACGGGAGGTATTCATGTTCGAGGAAAAGCGATTACGTAACATTGAAATCACAAGCAGTTGCGGTAATTATGGCATGTGTTTTCAACAAAGCTGTTGCAATGAATACCTAAGATGTGAAATGAACACCTAAGCACTCGAAACTAAATACCTTAACTGTACATTGTCCGCAGGTATTAGGGGGAAGCTCAATTCTCCTGGGTAATTAAAGGCAGAATGTTCACTCAGCGAAGGAACCTTGCCCCCTTCTGGGGCCTGCTTGTTTCAATGTCCCTAAGTAATTCGGCCAATCAAAATACGGCAGTTACTACATGTGACACGAAGTTAATCACGGACTAACTCGACTACTAGTGAAAGACTTGTGTTGCGGTATTAATTCTATCGTTAATTTGGGTTATTTAACACATTTTTGCGTGAAAAATATTTGGATTTCAATTTTTATACCAACCTGAAATAGTTCATAAAGATGTTCTAGTGCTGCAACTTCCATGCATTGGAAGTCGAGTGGTTATGATTTTTGCTTCTCAACCTATAGGTCAGAGTTCGAATCCCATATTCGAAATTTTGGATTTTCTTTTTTTCAGCCTATAAATAGGTTTGATAACTTTTTCACGTACTTTAAACAAAACGCAGTTTATACAATGACGTTTGAGCATTAGTTCATGTGAGAAAGAGTATTTTCTTGTCCTCAAGGAGTATGAATCAATCACCTCTAAGGACAGGGACAAGGACATTCCCTATAGACCTTAGGGACACTTCTTAAGGACAGGGACAAAGCATGAGGACACAGGGACAAGTACACCTAGGGACAGGGACAAGGACAACGCTTAAGGACAGGGACAACGTTTAGGGACGAGTATGAACCAGGCAGCGTAGGGTCACAACTCACAACTAAAAGTGCTTTGCAATTGCGAGCTTTTTAAAATGAACTTTTGTCCACTTCTGTCCTTTATTAACTTTCTGTCCTTTTTTACCTTCTGTCCACTTTTGTCCGATTTATTGTATCGATTGAATTCAATAACTAGTATCTAATTTGTAGGTAATATCTAATCTGATACTAGTTACTTATCTACACAGTTCGTGATTTGCGAAGAACGCAAACAGAACTTTTAATAGTCAAAGTTAACCCGTTCTTCACAGAGGTCTCATAGTGTAGTGGTTAGCACTCAGGATTCTAAATCCTGTGATCCGAATTCAAATCTCGGTGAGGCTTCTCTTTTTAAAACACATCTTTTTAAAAGCAGAAATTTTTTACTTCAAGAATTGGTCTGCAATTTATTTTGTAGCTGCTCAGCAGTGAATGGGCGCAGAAATAGGAATTTAAATTTTTTTACCACAAGAAGTGGCCGTGCATAATATTTCCTCTGGAATTGACACTCAAGCCTCACAATCTAACAGCTCCTCACTGAGCAGAAGAGCTTGTTAATCTTTATTTTTAATGTCGTTTTCATAAAAAGATTTATTCTAACAAGAGTACATAATAGGGAAGAGTATGACACTCTTCCCTATCCTAGCTAATCGGCCCGGACGATGCTCCGCCCCCCCCTGAAATCAAGACGTAAAAGGGCTATTTCGGCCGGAGCATCGTCCGGGCCGAATAGCTAGGATACTGAAGAGTGTCATACTCTTCCCTATTATGTACTCTTGATTCTAATCATAGATTTTTAATATTTTTGTGAAAAGGCCCTTAGATAATAAATAGCCTGAACACGGTTAAGAACAAGTATGACTGGCCTTTATTGAACAAGAAGCATTAGTGAAATGATTGTTTAGGAGTTTTTCCGCGGCCCCAGTGACGTTCGAGAGGTAAATTCTCGTTTCGGAATGATGGCTGCACTCAAATGGCGAATATTGCGTTGCATCAAAAATGTCATTATTAGCAGAAATATCAAAACAATCAGCACAAACACGCTGTAAGCTAGAGCCACGTCCAAAAACCATTCGTTTTGGCAATAAACTGCTAAACGTAGAGTAGGAATAAGAATAAGAATAGAGTTGGAATTGTAAGCAAAAATACGTGAAATGTGCAATGAATGCAATTGCAGATGACACAGAAACTAACTTTAGCTTCGGTTTAACTCTAACTTTCACAATCGACTTTTACTTTTGGTGCTATTTACTTTAAATACAATTTGAAAAAATGTGCTCAAGTGTGAAAGCGCATAGTTTTAGTCGGATCTGACGTATGTACGAAAGCACCGTTTGCTAAGCATGCATGGTAAAATTTTTTGTTTTGTAAAATTTTTAAAACGATGCAGGCGAACTTATTTTATCTCGTTCAGCCTAATTTTGGTTCCTAAATTTCGGACTAGTATCAAAAATAATACTGAACCCAAAAACTTAACATAGATTTACTAAAATCGTCCTTACCGTCCATTATTAGGTACTCCAGTAAGACAATAATAGCAATTTAGATTGATATTGAAATTTAATCGAAAACAATTAGTTACATGATGTGATTATAGCGATATCAAATCCACTCAATAACTTTTTCATAAAATACATGTAGTACGTCTGTATTTCATATCAGGTTATCATAGCAGGCTGATAAAATACCTACATTTTACTTATGTTTAGTGCATTTCTGTGAAAGCTTAGCTTAGCTAGCATATTTCTCGCTTTTTGTTAACTCGATTAATGAACAAAAATTACTTAGCTTGTTGTTAAACCATGTTAACTCGGTTTTACAAAAATGATAGTGAAAGATAAATGGAAGTGATAATAACTATTTAATTTAAATCCACAATTAAAACCGTTATTTAGCACTCGTTTCGACTTTGTTTAAGTCGCTAATGTGTGACGCATTTACCACGCTGCAAAGCTGCTAAACAAAATGAACACTTGCAAGACCAATTCCTGTACGTTCTATTGATGTCAGGTCATATGGTGAATACCAGATCAACGATTTCCAGAAGTATCCTAACAAAATATGTAAACAAAACACAAACATTTTCATTCAATTAACATATCGTATCACCTCGAATAAAGCCCCTGCCTAGAATAATGTCCCCGTTTGTACCTTCACAAAACAAGAATTCCGGTGATTTATTCTAGAAAGTAATACGGTAAAATTTTTTCAAGCAGTTCATGTTGCTTTAATATTCCCCTGGATTAGACTAATTTCTTGTATTTCATTATCCTTTGCTGTTAGTTCCAGCATCCATCCTTGACCGTTTGCCCAACGATCGTTGACCCGTATTCGTCTCACGCCATTGTTCGGTGCATCGATCTGAAAGTAAAAGTTTTGAAAAGACAAAAAGGGGTGGAATGCATAAAGGCAGTCTAACGTTAACACCAGTCTAAGGCTCGATTCATACTAAAGCCCGGTTTATACTTCGTGTTTTGTGTTTTGTATTTTTAGTGTTTTGTGCTTTGTGTTTTCATCCAGTGTTTTGTGCTTTTCTGTTCATGTCCGAAAGTTGTGTTTTTGCGTGTGCTTTTGTGTTTTGTGTTTTGTGCTTTTGTTTTTGTGTTTTCAGACATAAAAATTTTGGGTGGATTTCACAAAGGTGGTTTTACTAAACCAATGGTTTTACGTACGTTTTGCATGATTAGCACATAATTTCATTACGAAATATCGAATGATTCGCTACGAATTTCGTAGATTTTCTTAAACCATTGGTTTAGCTCAGTTAAAATTTCAAACCTGCAGCACAGCAGGTCTCTCTTTTGCTGAAATTTCAACTGAGCTAAACCAATGGTTTAAAAAAATCTACGAAATTCGTAACGAATCATTCGATATTTTGTAATGAAATTATGTGCTAATCATGCAAAACGTACGTAAAACCAATGGTTTAGTAAAACCACCTTCGTGAAATCCACCCTTTGTGTTTTTGGAATCATGTTGAACATTTGTGTTTTGTGCTTTTCAGAGTGCTTTTGTGTTTTTGTGCTTTTGTGCTCGGCACTATCCAGTTTATACTCAAAAGCACATGAACACAAAGCACACGTCACATGTTCTTATCCTGTAATCAGATTAAACTGTCAAGTATAATCTAATGAGCCCTTTACTTCAAAAACCTTTGTTTGTACATTGTTTTATTTTATTTTATTGATTAATTAGTCTGACGTCACATTTTTTTAAATTTTATTAAAAAGTTTGTTTATTAATTATTTAATTTAAAAATATTGCACTATAAAAATTCAAAAAACTTTATACATAGTTAAAACCCAAACAAAATAAAAGTTTTCGTGAATTTACATTACATAGTATTAATGAAGACTTTGATAAGAACAAGACTTTGATAAGAACAAGAGCCAATTTTAATTGGCTAAACACAAAAACACATTTTGAAAAGATGAACATTGCCCATGTTTCGAAAACACATCCAATGCACACCGAAAACACAAAAGCACAAATCAAAAACACAAAACACAAAAGACAAAGTATGAACCGGAAAACACAAAAGACAAAAACACAAAACACGAAGACGCAAAAACACGAAGTATAAACTGCAAAAACACAAAAACACAAGTCAGAAACACAAAACACAAAAGCACAAAGTATGAACCGGAGTACACAAAGCACGAAAACACAAAACACAAAACACGAAGTATGAACCGAGAAAGCACAAAACACAAAGCACAAAAACACGAAAACAGTAAAACACAAAACACAAAACACGAAGTATGAACCGGGCTTTACAGCCGTATGTCCGTTCAGCCGGCAGATGCCGTCACTAGTAGCCTACTGCTGTGGATCAGCCAGCGCCTGTGACGTCATTATTTCGTCATTTTGTCAGCGGACCGGACATATAGCTGTAAGTATGAATCGAACCTAAGGCGTTTTATTTCAGTACAATAGAACATCGTAATGACATATTGTACATGCACTATATATGTATGTACACCGTAAATGTTTGAGTGCGAACTTGCTGTAAATTGGAAAATTGAGTAACCGAGATTTTAGCATCATTTATGAGAAGTCTGCGTTATGAAGGAGTCTTTCTGTAATATTCTTGAATTGTGTTGTAAATGAGAAATACAGCTACGCTCTTTTTCAGTTGACACTAAAATGAACGAAAACGAAAAGAAAACGAAAAAGAGTACGAAAACGAAAATGAAATGAAGCGAAGCCAACTTTTTCGGCTTGCGCAATAAAGTTTTGCGAAAATGACGAGCAAAAGACAAATTACGAGCAGCTGTATCAGAATCTAGCTGCAAATTTATTCGAATATTTTCCGCAAAGAGGGTGCTGAATGTTCATTTTATTTTCTTATTGCTTATAGTTAATTATTGAACATGTGCAAAAACATAGTAATATAGAATATGCATACCTAAATGGAGAATTTTACCTGAAATAAATAGTTGAAAAGAATGAAAAATGTGAAAAAGTGTGAATATGTAAATAATATTTTTTAAATAAATTTAGTATATTAATTTTAACTAATTTATCCTGAAAAACCAGACAGGTCTCAGGAATTCGAAAAATATTTTGGCATGAGTAACATTGCAAAATTGCAAAGTGCAAACATGACCCCCTGTTTGCAAAGCGTTTAAGTGGCAGATGTCTTGACGTCAGCTGCTACGAATCCCTTTGTCGGCTTTAACAAAATTTTCCAGTTAATGTAACCAACTTGTCAAAAATTGACAAGTAAACAAAACGAAAACGAAAGGAAAAACTAAAATGAAAGAAAACGAAAGGAAAACGAAAACGAAAACGAAAACGCAAAAGAAAACGAAAGAAATGTCAACTGAAAAAAGAGCGTAGCTGTAGGGCCTATGCGACTCGGTGCTGCTGTGTGTGATTAGCATTCTTGTCGTCGACACAAGCGGCCCGGGTTCGATGCCCGGCCCGTCATTTCTTTCATTCTTTCGATTTGGGGCATCCTCTTTCTATTCACCAACCAATTGTTGAAGGGAAAAATTTGCAGAATATTTTATTTTTTTATGCAAAACAAGTTGAAGCACTTTTTGTCCCGAATCATAAGGTTACTTTAGCTAACACATTTTCTTAAATTATCGTCTGAGACTATAACTTCACCTTCACTTTACTTGTGGGGGGGGTTTTTTTTTGCTGGTTGTTTTTTGTTTGGCGCGGTGGGTGTTTGCCTTGCTTTTTTTTTTTGTTCCTTCTGGGGGCTTTGTTTTGATCTGCGTGTGTAAATATAGCAGCCACATGCTGTATGCGATAGATAACAGTAAAGCAGTAAGGGAGCTGACTGTCCTTTTTTTGAACTTTAGCTGCATGTTTTTTTCTTTTTGGTCTTTGTTTTTGTGATTTTTGTATTAATTTTTTCGCCTGTCAGACAATATGCGCCCTGTTGTTGTCTGTTTCCAGTTTTCTTTTAAAAAAATGTGGCTACCTCTAGCAACTTAAACACTTAGAGTTGGTGGTTTTTTTTTTTAATATATATATTATTTTATTTTTATGATTGAGCTCTCAGATGTCAAGTTTTTTGAGCACTTGTAATTTCATAAACAGTAATTGCCGAAGCGTGGCCGAGTGGTCAAAGGCGCCTGGGGGTTGTGTTGTGTGTGTGTGGGGGCGACCCCGTTGTTTTTTTGTTGGTTGTTGTTGTTTTTTTTGTTATTTTTTTTTGTATGTGGTGGGTGAATTGTTTTTGTGTTTTTTTTTTGATTTTTTTAGGTGATTAAAAAAAAAGGAAAAATAATTTTTAAAAAAGAGAAGAAGATTTTGGGAAAGGTGGGAGAAATATATGTTTTTTCACAAAAGAAGGAACCTTCCCCCTTTTGGGCCTGCTTGTTTAAAACTCAACCAAACTCAATAAATAACTTTTAACCTCTAAATTCCAGCTAGTTTCTGGTTTTTCAGTGACAGACTTTTCGGCTTTTGATTCATCACCAAAATTTATTGATTGTTGAAAACCATTTGGTCCAGATTTGAGCGTAATATGCTGACTTTTTGTGATTTCGCCTCCGACATTATTCACTGGCCAAGCGTCTATATAACAAAATCGACATATAAAAGGTTTCAACCAAGTTGAAATGAAAGTTTTTTCAAAATATATCTACCTTATTGTATGCATAAAACTGAAGGACATTGATTAAGATCTTGTTATTACAATATGTAATATTAAAATATGTACACACAAATGTTGTACTTTAGGTCGATGTTTCATGTTAGTTTCCAAATAACTCGTTAATTAGGACTGTTTTAACTTCTATGGTGTTCTATGGATGTTCTATGGTGTTCTATGGATCTTCTAATTGCTAGATCCTAATATTCTAATCGAAATTAGCGCACTAAACCGCTTTCAGATATTGACTAACTGATTAATAAATTATAAAAATAATTAACAAAAATGATAAAAATAAGTTACTTACTGCCATTACAAAGATTTAGTATTAACACAGCTTTTAATAAAATATCCATTCGATACTGCGTGCATCTAGCAAACCATTACCGATAGAAAATAACAGTCACAGATGTTTAAGATTATATTCTTTTTTCATGTATATTTTTTATTTAATACCAATGTTTTATGCATTATACAATGTGTATACATACATATATACATATACAATACATGGACATACATGGTATGGAATTTTATATTATTTTTTCATGTGGATTTTTTTATTTAATACCAATGTTTTATGCAGTATATAATGTGTATACATACATATATACATATACAATACATGGACATACATAGTATGGAATTTTATATTATTTTTTTCATTTGTATTTTTTATTTAATACCAATCTTTTATGCAGTACATAATGTGTATACATACATATATACAGCTACGCTTTTTTTTCAGTTGATATTTCTTTCGTTTTTATTTTCGTTTTCGTTTTCGTTTTCCTTTCGTTTTCCTTCAATTTCTTACTTTCTTTTGTTTTAGTTTTCTTTAGCTGTCAATTTTTGACAGCTTGCCCAGCATGCCCTTTGGAGCCGACAAAGGGTCTAGTAGCAGCTGAGGTCAAGCACAAGTGCACTCCAAATTTTTTTAAAAAATGGTGCCGTCAAATAGGTGTTAAATATTTATTAAATGGTGAGTTACTTTGCAGTGTCACTTATACATTGTTCAAAATTTTTGTCTGCTAAGTCGACTTTACAGATTTTATAAATTACGTCGATTTTTAAATTTTCAGGTTAAATTTTTAACTCTTACTTTTTGTACTAATATAATTCTTATAGTACAAAGTTCCTGTCAGAGTGTCAGTATTGTATCAATTCGTGCTAATTTATTATTTTTATTTTTTCTCAATGTACGGTTAGGTTTGCAAAACAATACATATATATAGCTAAATAACAACTAAATAAAGTCTACTTAAAAGTGACACCCCCTGCCATGTAAATATTTGAATAAACAAGCAGCATGCAGCTGCCTTCATTTGTCTACTGCTCGTCAAATTTTTGAAAACGTTGTTGCGCAAGCCGAAAAAGTTGGCTTCGCTTCAATTCACTTTCGTTTTCGTTTTATTTTTCGTTTTCGTTTCGTTTTCGTTCATTTTAGTGTCTACTGAAAAATAAGCGTAGCTGTACATATACAATACATGGACATATATAGTATGGGGTTTTATATTCTTTTTTCATTATATTTTTTATTTAATACCAATGTTTTATGCAGTATATAATGTTTATACATACATATAGCCTATACATATACAATACATGGACATAAATAGTATGGAATTTTATATTATTTTTTCATGTGTATTTTTTATTTAATACCAATGTTTTATGCAGTATATAATGTGTATACATACATATATACATACATATACAATACATGGACATACATAGTATGGAATTTTATATCGTAATATGTGCAAAAAAAGCGCCAAGGGTTCAAAATGTCAAAAATACAGTATTGCATTGTATAGGCCTATTGTTTATACTGTATAGCCTATTCCTCTACCGGATTAAAGGGTTAATTATTAATCACCTTAACTGGCGGCCTATTTTTTAACTTAACTGGCGACACTACCACTTAACTATGCGCGCTAATGTTAAACGTGCATGTTAAGTCCAGTGGTAGTTTTGGAATGGGGTCAGACTAAAATTTAGCCGCTGACTTATTTTAACTCGTTTAGTCCGTTTAGTCCGATTTGTAGTTCCAAAAGCTCGGACTAAAATAAGTCCAGTCCGTTTAATCCGGTAAAGGAATAGGCCCGTCTTCTGGAAATGATAATTATATTATTATTACGAAGGCGGAATTGTTAGAATCATAACGTTGTATGAAATTCATGCAAACCAAATCTGTACGTAAGACATTGCCATATGTTTTGCACTGTTGCTGCACTATGCTAGCTTATAGAACTCAGCGTGTTCCAACCGTGGGGGGCATGACCAAAAAAATAGAGGTAAAATATATCTCAAACAAGGTAAATTTCATCAACAGACAAAAGCTTAAACTTTTGCAAAATTAAAATTCTCTACCCCCCATCTGAACCCGATTGCACAAACCTACAATTGTTACAATTGTAACAATTGTATGTGGTATTCGGTTGCGCAAATACTTACGATTGTTACAATTGTAACAATTGTAACAATTGTAAACAATTGTAATCATTTTCATGCATATTTCATATGCCAAGCTGTTCACAATTGTGAAATTTCACAATTGTTACAATTGTAACAATTGTGAAAATTTTTGAAATTTCGTTCTATTTTCAACAAATGTTTTAAATCGGGTTGCGCAGAAACGTTTGTAAATGCAGATTTGTAACAATTCTGAAGGATTTCTCACAAGTGTTGTTTCTTCCGTCAGTCATTTGTAATGACAATATTCTTCAGTATTACTTTATTATTTTAATTTTTTATTTGTATAAATATATTTCTAAGTTTATTGTCAACAATTTGAACTAATTTTTACGTTTTTTAGCAAGCTATATCATGAACAATTCAACGTTAACTTCGGCCACTCAGTTTCCACAAACACTTGTAAGATTTCACAATTGTAACAATTGTAGCTCCGATCATGTACATTTTATACACCAAGACACTTACAATTGTTACAATTGTAACAATTGTAGCTGCGCAACCCAAAATTTTTATAATTGTTACAATTGTAACAATTTTAAGCATAAATTGAATTAAATTTGAGATTTTTCAAGTACAATTGTTACAATTGTAACAATTGTAATCCCAGAATATTTCACAATTGGATTTATATGTGCACATTTTATAGGCCAATCTTACAATTGCTACATAACAATTGTAACGCTTGTGAAATCTTACAATTGTAACAATTGTGAAGCTTGTGAAATTTCACAATTGTTACAATTGTAGGACTTTGAAACAGCACAAAAAACAGAACATATACATATTTTAAGTAACCTTTATCTCTATTTATTATACATGAATAATGAAATGGTACATATTAACAATGAACAAAGTTGGTTTTGATTTGAATTCAATATTTTGAATATTTTTATTAAATGCCTTTTTGTATTTCTGGCTAAGTTAAAATAACCTTTCACGAACGGTGAGTGGTGCAGTGGTTAGTATCATTGTTTCGTAAACCGTAGATATCTGGTGCGATTCTCAGTCCTGGTATTACCTGTGTATTTGAATTTCGTGAAAGTTTTTTCTTTATTTTTCAAGTGAAATATAACTCTCTACGAAGGAATTTTACTCCTTTTAGGAGTCTACTTGTTTTTTAATTGGTTTTTCATATTTTTGGATTGGTTATTTCATCGTCTGGAAACGGTTGATTCATCTTTTGTTTGATCATCGTCAAGGTTCGACTAACTTTAGCCAACTTTTGCAGCAAAAAGTACGTCAGTAAGCTTAGAATTAGCACCAATAACATTGCTGATATACTGAAGGCGGCTACTGCATCTTCAATCCAATTTGTGTCACATAAAGCTGAAAACAAATCTAATGTCTGACCAAAAATTGCTGAACCCTGAGACAAACAGATAGCGTAATTATTACATTATTACGACTCCTACTCTTGGTGCCTGAATTCTTTCGTAATAAAACTACGCGTTTAACTTTATTTCAGGACCTAGCAATTTCTGTTCACACTTTAGTAAAACTGGCAAAAATTTGTGCCATTTACTAAAATTATCTCATAGTTTTCCACAGTATCGTTTATGACGTCAGCTTAGCTTATTTACTCCAGCAGTTGTCATAACTGTTTTCCAAACATAGTTGCAAGTGTTGTAAATGAGACACGGGGGCTGTGGTGTAGTGGTAGCATCCTTGACTTCGAAGCAGGCGGCCTGGGTTCGATTCCCGGCGTCTCCATTTATTTCATTCTTTCTAAATTGGGGCCTCCTCTTTCTTTCAACACAAGTACTTATATATTTTACAAGTTTTCACTTTTTGAAAATGCGGAAAACTTCACATTGTAATAATTGAAAATTTGCCAATGACAGCATTGTAAATTTTTGCGCTGGTGGGTACCCATACATTTGTTACATTAGTAAAACTTTTACAAAGCGGGCCTAGCTGAATCAAAAATGTGTCATTATCTTTGTTTTTGGATACTTTTGAGTGAGTTATGATGTTTTAAGGCATCGTCTAGGCTTAGTTAGCAGGATTCTTTAGGCTAAACTGGCACGATTTTTTCTGAAAATTTCGATTTTTTATTGCCTAAGCCTGAGCCTAAGCCTAAGCCTGAACCTAAGCCTAAGCCTAAGCCTGATACTAAGCCTAAGCCTAAGCCCAAGCCTAAATTAAGGCCAAGTTTGAATTTGGTCGAAAATTGGACGTTCCTGGAAAATTTGGCGAATTTTTCGGCAGGAACCCGGTCAAACAGCCTTTGTTTTGTTTCTAAAAAATTGTAACCAATAATCTAACACAATTTTGACACGATTATAACGGAAAAAACAAGAGCTTCGGAAAAAAATTGCAAAAACGTCCCTCACTGAGGGTTCAAATTTCGGGTGGTCGTATCTCAGAAAATCCAAAAGATGAAATAGGGGTTCTTGAAGCAAAAATGCTTCACCCAAAGTGCTCTACTAAAGAAATAGGTCCACTATTCACCCCCCAACTGCATTTAAACCCATTCGCTCATTTTCACATACCTAAAAACAATGACAAAGTTGCTAACCCGAAAGTAACTATTAATTATTCTTATTTAATAGAGAGAAGTTATTGGCAAGCAACTTATAACCCGTTTCAATTCTATTGAGAACCTATTTCACTTGCATATTTTGGAAATCACTGAATTTTGGTCATACCTCGTTCTCCCAAAACAGCAGCATAATGTAGTATGAAAACTATCCAAATTAAACATGCCATGTCAACACATTGAAAGACTGAATCACTAGAGAGCACTAAAGATTAAACTCGAGGTGGAGATATGTATTTTATGTAATTGTCAAATTATTCGGGTATGCTTGCACTTTGCAACCTTTTTCTCAATCTGAACAAAATATTCGAAATCAGGATTACTTGTTAATTATACACATTTAAAAAATAACTTCGAATTGTATTCCAAACTTAATTTAAATTTAAAGATTGTTTTAAATATTAAACAAACTTTAGAATTAAAGCTTGTTTGATTGAGCAGCATACAAGTATCATACTCAAAGTTGAGGCTCTTACATTAATCGAATTAACGGGACTGAAATTATTCATTTTTAGTCCTGGTATTCTATTCCTAAACTAACACTAGACTAACAGAATTGACACAATAGCGTGCATAGTGCAGTAAGGCTTTGAGTCGATTCATACTTACAGCCGTATGTCCGTTCAGCCGACAAAATGACAAAATAATGACGTCACATGCGCTGGTTGATCCGCTGCACTAGGCTGCTAGTGACGTCATTCTGCAGCTGAACGGACATACGGCTGTAAGTATGAATCGAGCGTCGAGCCTTAGGCCCAGTTTACGCAACGTTTCTAAACGATTTGGGCTGAAGTTTTATGCAGTTTCAGCAATGTTCCAAATCAACTAGTACAACATTTCGCTACCGTCTGCACATGTTTTCAAACAAGCATTTTGCAGCAGTTTCGTCAATGTTTTAAACAATTAGCACAAAGTTTCGGTGTCACTGCAATTCAATCCACGCCAATGCTTTGTTTTTAAACGCTTTGCTAAACATTTAGTTGCTGCTACCGCACTGTGTTTATGCAATTTGCGGAACATTTCACCGCCGCTGCCACAACGTTGTTATGCAATTTGTGCAACATTTTGCTGCAGTTTCAGAAAGGTTTCGAAGCAACTTTAAAAACATTTCGCTGCCATTACCACCATGTTTTTACAATTTGCACAGTATTTTGTTGCAGTTTCCTCAATGGTTTTAAACAAACTGCGCAACATTTAAATGCCGCACATATCACATCATTTCGTACAATGTTTCGCATTGTCCTTTTTGCATTTTCCTTGTCCCACAAACGACAAGAAAGTTCTGCTCAGTGCGCACATTGATTAAAAACATTCTCAAAACGGCAACGAAACGCTGTACAAAATGTTTAAAAACTTTGCGATAACGACTGCAAAATGCAAAATGTGAAACAATGCTGAAACTGCAGCAAAATGTTGTGCAAAATACTTAAAAACATTAACAAAACAGATGCGAAATGATGCACGAGTTGTTTGAAAACAGTGCGAAAACGAACTTATTGTGAAACCATTGCTGAAACTACAGCAAAATGCTGAGCAAATAGTTTTTAAACATTCCAATGCGACAGCTAAATGCTGTGCAGAATGCTTAATAGCATCGCGAAAACCACAACGAAGCGCCGTTTATCGGTCGTTTTCAGCGATGCGATTTTGACACAAAACGCAAGACGCAGGGTGTCGCACACTAAATGCAGCGTCTAAACAAACGTTGCATTTCGCAAACTGGGTATTTTGCTGCGTCTTTACTGTTTTAAAATTATGACAAACAGCTTTGAGAATATTGTTGAAACCAACACGTCCGCAGCATCAAAACGCACTGAAATCGCAGGCCGATTTGTCTGGCGTTTAAAACATTGCGGAAAAATCTAGACGCCTGCATTTCGCACTGAAAATGCTGCGTCTGTTCAGACAGTGCGTTTGGCCGCAGCGGCGGAATCGCAGTAAAATCGCATCGTGTGAATCGGCCCAAGCTTATTCCTAAGGTCAGTTTACTCAACATTTCTAAACGATGCAAATGCGCTGCATTTTGCAGCAGTTTTATCAATGTTTCTAAACAATTCGTACAAATTTTTGCTGCCAATGCAATGCACGCCATGTTTCGTTATGTTTTTAAAGGTTTTGCTAAACATTGATGATAGCGCGATATTTATAAACAACTTGCAATACTGAGAGCTACCTAGTTGTCCAACTTGAGAGTCACTTGGTCTGCTCTCGACTCAGACCCCTCCGACATTTCCAAGTTGTCTGCTGGGTTCACCGTTTACTACAGCTACGCTCTTTTTTCAGATCACATTTCTTTGTTTTCTTTTTTGTTTTCGTTTTCGTTTTTCTTTTCGTTTTCCTTCAATTTAGTTTTTCCTTTCGCTTTCGTTTTCTTTAGCTGTCAATTCTTGACAACTTCGTTAGATTAACTGAGAAATTTTATTAAAGCCGACAAAGGGATTCGTAACAGATGAGGTCAAGGCACCCTTTGCAAACAGGGTACAATGTTTGCACATTGCAATTTTGCAATGTTACTCATACCAAAATATTTTTATAATACCTGAGACAGTTTTTTCAGGATAAGTTAATTCAAATTAATAAACTAAGTATGTTTAAAAAAATTATTTAATTACATATACATATATCGACACAGTATTTTTTACATTTTTCAGTGTTTTTAAATATTTTAGTCAAAATTTTTCATTTATGCATACATAAATATTTTTGCACAAGTCTAATAATTAAATATAATCAATGAGCAAATATAATAAAAATTCGGCGCCCTCTTTGATGAAAATATTCGAATAAGTTTGCAACTAGATTCTAATACAGCTGCTCGTAATTTGTCTTTTGCTGGTCATTTTCGCAAATCTTTATTGCGCAAGCCAAAAATGTTGGATTCGCTTCATTTCATTTTCGTTTTCTTTTAAATTTTCTTTTCATTTTGTTCATTTTAGTGTCAACTGAAAAAGGAGCGTAACTGTATTTGTGTACAAACCATACTGTTTGTCGGTCAAGTGTTTGTGCTCAATAAACAGAAGCTGTTGCATTGTCTCATGTCTATTCTTTGTAATTAGTGCAACAGTAAATATTAACAACTTAACTTACCAGTGCAACAGTTTTTTGATTCTTTATCACTTGTAACAAGCGGTATTCTTGGTAAAGTTCGTGATATTGTTGTAACGGGAGATTTAAACTGTAAGGGTGGACTTCACGAAGGTGGTTTTACTAAACCATTGGTTTTACGTACGTTTTGCATGATTTATACGTAATTTTTTATTACGAAATATCGAATGATTCGTTACGAATTTCGTAGATTTTCTTAAACCATTGGTTTAACTCAGTTGAAATTTCAGCAAAACAGAGACCTGCTGTGCTGCAGGTTTGAAATTTCAACTGAGCTAAACCAATGGTTTAAGAAAATCTACGAAATTCGTAACGAATCATTCGATATTTCGTAATGAAATTACGTGCAAATCATGCAAAACGTACGTAAAACCAATGGTTTAGTAAAACCACCTTTGTGAAATCCACCCTAACAGTCTCCGCCCCGGGGAAAGAAATTCAAAATGCCTTCTCAATTATTGCAATATGTTTGGTCTACATAACGTAATCTTGGACGTCACAAGGCCATCCTCTAATACCGGAATTGATCTGATTCTCGTGACGAATGTTAGTAGATCGTCAGACACTAAAATAATCCCTAGCGGTGCATCAAATCATTCTATTTGTTTGACTTTTTATTGCTGTTCAATTAAAAGACAGCCCCCAGTTAAATTAGCATGCCGTAATTTTTTTCCAAACAGCGCAGCCATTATTAAGAATGAACTTGAAGCTGTAAATTGGTCAAGTATTTATTACGATAAATCCGATAATTTATGTACAGATGTTAATGAAGTTTATGCAAAATGGAAAAAAATGCTGTTTGACATTCTAAACCGAAATTCTAAAATTAAAACGAGACTCGTGAAAGCTCACAAGCCCCTTTGGCTTGATAAAGAGTTGGAAGCAGAGATTAGAAAACGAGATAAACTATCTAAGTTAGTGAGATCCGAAGAGAACCGAACTTTATTTAAGCAACAGCGAAATTATGTTACTAAACTGAAGCGAGAGAAAAACGTCAAAAATTAATCCAAGAAATTGGTCAACCACAGAAACGTAAATTCTATAAAATTGTTCAGCAACTCACGGGATTAGGCAAAAACAATTCACAAGATAAACTTAACCAGATCATTGATGATAACAGACTAATTACAGATTCAACAGAACTGGCAAATATACTTAATGAATATCTCTCTACATGTGTCCCCGAGCCTCCAATCCTTTCAAAAGATCAAATAGACTCTCACCCTAGTATTCAGAATATCAAGAAACAAAAATTTAATGATTTTAATTTTGCATTTTTTCGTGATGCTGATGTTCTGCAGTCACTACGACAGCTTGACGATACAAAGGCAACTGGAATTGATATGCTAAGTCCGAAGTTTCTGAAAAAATTTTGTTTGCCACTTTACATCCCCATCACAGATCTATTTAATCATTTTATTCTTGTTGATGATATACCAAGTGAGTTCAAAATTGCTCTGGTGACGCCTGTTTACAAAAAAGGCGACCCCTGTGATAAGCGTAACTACAGACCCATTTCTGTGCTTCCTGCCATTGCAAAGTTATTCGAGTCATTGGTGCTGAAGCAAATGGACAGCCATTTTCAACCACTGCTGCCACATGATGTCTTCGATTTCCGTAAGGGTCATAGCTGCGAATCAGCTTTGCTGTATTTGACCGAAACCTGTCGGTTCAGTTTAGATAACCAACGCACAACAGGAATCCTTAGTCTAGATTTTTTGAAAGCCTATGATTCTATTTCCCACCAATTGCTCGTGGCCAAACTTCAGGCTTTTGGTATGTCGCCAAGCGCCAAACAGATACCAAGTGGTCAAAGTTGGAAAAGCCATGTCTTCAAAACAACTTGTTACCAAAGGAGTTCCACAAGGATCGTTGCTATTGCCTATTCTGTTTAATTTATGCTATGCAGATATTACCTGGGTCTACCCATCACTAATGCTAATCAAGTATGCAAATGATACAACTGTATTTAGATCTGATGTTCAGCTCCAGCGTTTATGTACTCTCCTATCTCAAGATTACAAACTTATCCACACGTACATGATAGACAATTTTTTAAATGTTAACGTAGACAAATTTCAATTTCTATTAGTGTCTCATGAAAAAAGTAGTAATGCCAGCTTGCAGATTTTAAACACAACAATCTTTGCTAGTGAAAGTGTAAACCTACTCGGCTGGACTCTGGACGCCTCTTTAAAAGGAGAACAACAGATCTCATCCATGATCCAGAAAGCAGCAAGCAGTTTAGCACAGCTACGACAACTCAGGAGATTTTTAAGTCAACAACATCTAGTCAAACTATACAAAACCTACGTTCGATGCCATTTAGAATACGCATCTGTTTTAATGATCGGAATGCACAAGACAAAAACAAACAGACTGAATCGATGTCAAAATATTGCGCTTCGGCAACTGCTGAGGACGCCATGGTATCTGTCTCCTCGCAAGGAAGCAGGTGTTGAACAGCTATCAACACGTAGAGAGCTCAGAGCATTATCCTGCGTTTTCTCAGCGGTTAAACTAGGTCAACCAAAATTCATTGCATCCCTATTCAACAAGGCGTCAGATCAATACAACATGCGTCAATTCTGTAGGCTAATAATGCCGAAATGCCGCACAAATTCAATGAGACGCTCTTTCTCAGCCGTGGGTACTGTGCTGTGGAACAACCTTCCAAACTCAACAAAGTCCGTGCAGTCTCTCGAAGAATTCAAACGCGTAGTGAATTGTCAATGACTTCGCAAATTAACGTTAAAATTTAATTTTTAATTTTATGGTCGTGTTTGTGTAAATGAGTTATTCCTCCTACAAGCTACGACCTTAAATAAATAAATTAAATTAAATTAAATTAAATTACTGGGGGCAAACCCTAGAGACCTGACCTCCGAAATATATTAACTGTTATTGCCGTGTAACCCAGTACGCTACGCATAAAACACGGCTAAATTCTTCCGCAAACTACGGGGCTACCGTCCCACACCATAGAACTAAGTATGTTCATATAACACGTGCGTAGATTTTTCGTACAATACTAACTCAATCCCATTGGCTTCTGTATACCTTTGCTAGCCCTTTCCCGCATACTGTCACATCTGAATCAAAATTGCACTATCTTACACTAGTGAAACCTGTCGGCTTTATGTTTCACGAAATCTGTTACTTCACAAGGATACCTTAGGTATCCGAGGGAAACAAGCCTTTGGCCAAGTGGCTTGGCGTGACAGTCCTACCACAAAGCTGTCCATGTGACGCAGGCTCCGTCTGTGGTGACGCATCAAAACCCAGCCAATGACTGGACTTGGTGATTTTTGAACTTTCATGCAGCAAACGGCTAGACAATAAACTCTACTACATTAAACTCGGCTACTAACAAATTCAATCAATACAACATGTACAATCAAGTGAAATTTATTATTTTACTAATCCATCAGTGGCTCTTCTGCCAAAACTCTATTTGTTATTGTCCTTTAGTTGAACAGATTTGACTTCTTTGCTTTTGGCGCTAACATCCAAATCCCAGCCTTCCTTTGAATCGTCCGAGTTGTCCCCGATGTGCACTTTCTTGATTTGCTTTGCCTTGGCGTCGACTCTAAGTTCCCAACCAGCATCCGAAGGAGGTTGCATATCCGGTGGTCGGACCAGTTTCATTTTTCTTGGCACATCCACTGGTTTTTTACCCGTTCTTGGAACACCCAGGGGTGGTTTGATCATCATTGGGCCGCCTTTAAAAAAGCCTGGTGGGTGAAATTGTTCCATCATCCTTCTGGGAGGACCGCCTTGGAACCCCTTTCTTGGAGGACCCGGTGGCTTTCCTCTCCCCTGGCGATCGTCGTTGTAGCCTGATGGTGGGAAAATGGGCTCACTTTCTCGTTTGTGCACTTTAACGGATCGTTTTTTGTGAGCTGCATGATGCCATACCGCTGGGTGGGGATGATTTAGTACTGTGTTAAAAGGATACGGTACGGCGGGATAAAACGGCATCGGAAACCACGGGTAGCCAAATGGGCCAAAAGCTGGTTGCGGCATTCCTGCGTACGGAAACCCCCAGTGATGACCGTACTCTGCGTGGTAAGGAGTGAACATTTGGTTGTACAGACCCCAAGGAGCTACGGGAAACGTGTGATGGTGATTGAAATGACCATATCCAGGCCAAAAACCTCCAACTGGGCTCATCCAGTGACCCAACCCGTACACTGCGGCTCTGCTGCCGTCGTAACTCAAAGATTTTATCTTGTCGTTACTGGAAAAACTAGATACAGGTCCCCCCAGGCCACCGGAATGTACCGCTGACTTGCTTCCATCGTAGTTGTAGGTCTTTAGCTTGTCATTGCTGCTAACGGAACTAATTGGCTCATGTATACCGAAGGAATGCACTGCAGACTTGCTACCATCGTAGTTGTATGTGTCTAGCTTATCATTGCTTGAAACTGAGCTAATAGGACCACCCGGACCGATTGAATTTACAGCGGTTTTGCTTCCATCGTAGTTATAGGTGTCTAGCTTATCATTGCTAGAGATTGAACTGATAGGACCTCCAGGCCCAATAGAATTTACCGCTGACTTGCTTCCGTCATAATTATACTTCTTTAACTTGTCGTTACTGGACACAGAACTGATTGGGCCTCCTGGACCGATGGAATTTACAGCTGTTTTGCTTCCATCGTAGTTATAAGTATCTAGTTTGTCATTACTAGACACGGAGCTAATAGGACCTCTGGGCCCAATAGCGTTCACTGCCGATTTGCTGCCATCGTAGTTATAGGTGTCCAGTTTGTCATTGCTCGAGACTGAGCTAATGGGACCTCCTAGGCCAATTGAATTTACAGCTGACTTGCTACCGTCATAGTTATACTTTTTCAGTTTGTTGTTGCTGGAATAAGAACTGATTGGCCCTCCCGGACCGATTGAATTTACAGCTGTTTTGCTTCCATCGTAGTTAGAGGTATCCAGCTTGTCATTGCTAGACACAGAACTGATAGGACCTCCCGGACCTATAGAATTCACCGCTGCCTTGCTTCCATCGTAGTTGTAGGTGTCCAATTTATCATTGCTGGACACAGAACTTACTGGACCGAAGGCCCCAGGAGCGTGAACGGCAGATTTGCTTCCGTCGTAGTTATAACTTTTGATTTTATCACTTGAGGAAACGGAGCTGATAGGCGCAGCATATAGATGTGG
Organism: Trissonchulus sp. WLG1_4; assembly: GCA_030248245.1. Lineage (NCBI taxonomy): Eukaryota > Metazoa > Nematoda > Enoplea > Enoplida > Ironidae > Trissonchulus > Trissonchulus sp. WLG1_4. Next base: position 21,018 of record JASANF010016744.1, on the reverse strand, counting down.
CGCCACCCGAAGGTTTCCATGGCCCACCAGCGAAATGTCTGAAACAATGTATTCATGTTGAAAGAACCCCAATTTAGAAAGAAAGAAAGAAATTAAGACGACTGGAGTCAAAGCCGGGCCGCTTGCGTCGACGACAAGAATGCTAACCACTACACCACAGCCCCCAAAATGCAGTCATTTTGTTCCTTCATTCCTTCGTTTCTGTTTTGATCCATGATGTTGCAGTGTAAAATACTGTTCTACACGTTGTTTCGCCTATATATTTTGCGTCTAAATTCAACTGGTTGTAGGCTACCATATTCTGTTGTGCATATGTGGTCATACTACATAACTATATTTCTGCTTTTTTTCTAATTTTTTTTAATTTTTTAGTGAACCTAGACTGATCGTAAACTGCAACAAGTGTCCATCATAAATAAGTAAAAGCTACACACCTTGCAAAGGTTTTTTTATAAATCAATCAAAAATTTCAGTACAACCGCAATCGCGGCTACACACCGTAAATTGTGATAATGCAAATGAGCTCCAAATTGCAAAATCATGAAAATTTTTGGTCTTTCTAGAGAAGGAACTATTGTTTTGATCCATAATTGCAGTGCAAAACACTGTTAAAAGCGCGCATTGACTATATGTTTTGCCTGTAAATGCAGTTGGGTGCCGGCTGCCTGCTTGCCTTCGTAAATGCAGGCACATAATCAATCAATGATTAATAGGTCCGGGTTCGAATCCTAAGGATACAGTACATAAAAAAAGCATCTCATCTCATTTGTTAAATAGGTAGAAGCTTTGTCTCAAAGGACCAACGGTCGTACAAAAGGACGAACTTTTGCCGAATTTATAACGTATGTATAACCCAGAGTACGTAGTATCCTACTATGTACTCTTGGTATAACGTACCTGAAGACTTCGCTACGGACGTATGCGCTAACAAAATAGCGCCAAACAGGTAAAGAAAACCACCCATTATTCAAGTAACTGACTTGTAGAATATCTTCATTTGTATTTTACAGTTTTCGGGTCACAGATTGGGTTGGAATGCCAGGAATGTTGGTTTAGCAAAATGCGTGAGCGAAATAACAGGTTGTCATTGCTTGCAGTGAAAATGTTTTTCAGCACTCGAATTTTGTATGTGATATTATAATATGCTTGAAAAATTTGAGAGGAAAAAATTTAGAAAGTAATAGTACAAATGAATCGACCCTCACACGGATTGAAATAACACACCTTCGTAACCGACTAGAGTTTATTGACTTCAATTATTGTCACAATGATATGTTTTCATTACCACGATTTAACAGTTCATGTTAGACAACGTATTATTAGCATAAAAATTGTTGATATAAGACCTGTACGCCTTCATACATATGTTGTATATAGATTTTCAAACAGAACTAAAAATATTAATAACAATACAGGTTTATATTTTGTAGCTTTATGATACCAAGAGTAAAAGAAAGCCCGGTTCATACTTCGTGTTTTGTGTTCCTGGGTTTTAGTGTTTTAGTGTTTTTGTGTTTTAGTGGTTTGTGTGTTCATACTTTGTGCTTTTGTGTTTTGTGTTTTTGAATTGTGCTTTTGTATTTTTGCAGTTTATACTTCGTGTTTTTGTGTTTTCGTGTTTTGTGCTTTTGTCCTTCGTGTTTTCCGGATCATACTTCGTCTTTTGTGTTTTGTATTTTCGAGTTGCGCTTTTGTGTTTTGGGCGTGTTTTGGATGTGTTTTCAAAACATGGGCAATGTTCATCTTTTCAAAATTTGTTTTTGTGTTTTGTGTTTCAAAATTTGCCTTGAATTTTTTTCTAAAATACTATGTAATACAGATAAGACGAAAATTTTTATTTTCTCCGAGTTTTACCTTTCATTGAGTTTCTTTCTATTTTTATATTATTATTATTATTATTATTACAAGTCTAGTGCGTCTAGTTTAGACTAGTTAGACCATGTTGTATTTATCTTAGTGAAGTCTATTTTATTTTTCATTCTTTGAAAAATGAGCAAAAAATTTTTAAATTTTTGCCTAAATTCAATTGCTCAGAGATTTGATCACTCATGGTGTGATCTGTACAATTAGCCCCTTTTAGGAAAAGTTTTCAGGGGCCATAGCTTTTGATACGGTAGTGGTACAATTATAATTTTAACGTCATTTAAGAGGAAATTGTTAGAGCTTTCAAATGATGGGTCACATGACCCTGTGACGTGACGTTTAGCGTACGTCAAAATTTAGAAAGTGAAATTTAGACTTATTTTCAGGAAGTTGCGCCATCATGTGATATGTCATTTGAAAGCGCTAGAAATTGTCTTTCCAATGACGTAATTTTTATCTTTCTACGATGCTCCTAGCCTAGGCTGTGGCCATTTTTGTGGTTAACCTCCAGAAATAACTAACTACAAAAATGGCCTGTCGCGGAGGATTCTGCGGAGGAAAAATAACTCCATTTTGCGCCCTTTTAAACGCAAAGTCACAGCTTAACAGTGTAGTATGAAGCATTAACGCTTCTTTTAGAGATTTTGATGAAACAGATGCTAAGTACCGTGGTTTTAGTAACAACGTTTAAACGTTGCTCATAGCAACAGACAAATAACTCCGTTTTACGTTGCGTATAACTTTGAAACCAAGCGGCTGCACAAGATTCGAAAGTTAAACGTCTTAATACCACACATGGTTCTAACTGATATTTTAATGTGGAGTAGATATTTTCATTATCATTATGAATAGGATAGTATAAGTATATTAACAAGTTTAGTGCGCAGGGTACGTCAGGGTCCAGGTATAAACAAAAAGAAAAAAGGCGGATCACCAAAAAAACAAAAGTTCGAATAAGTTTCTGATAAATAAATATCTGGACATTAAGTCCGTAAGTATATAATTCAAATATTTCCGTTGTGTTCAAAAAATGCCAAGTTAAAAATTTGAAAATCGAAACCCCCGGCTGGACTTGAAGCAGCGACCAGAGGGGTCAAACGTCTCGATGCTAACCACTACACCACGGGGATTACGACAATGGTAAGTTAAAATGAGTTTAAGTTATTTTTAATTTTATTTCCATAAAAAGAATTAAGCTTAGGAGTTAACCGAAAAATGATAAGCGGGTTATGAGCTTTTGTTTGGTATATTTGAAACTGGGTTTGGTACATTATAAACTGGATTATTATATTTATCATTATGCTTAGGATAGTTTATATCCTATTAACAAGTCTAGTGCGTCTAGTTTAGACTAGTTCGACCAAATCTAGAACTTCACGTAGTTTATTGTATGACAACGAAAATTTTTTGAAAAATTTTCATTAAATTTGAATTACAATGCGATTTGCCCGCATATGAGGTGATTATAGGTACTCACCAAAGGGTAAAATTCCAGGAGCCATAACTTTTTAGGGTTATGGTATCGAAGTGAAACTTGTTTTATATGCTTGCGTTCATCAAGTGCTATCGATTGATAGGTCGCATGATGACGTAAACGGCGACCAAAGGTCAGTATAAAATAATAGTCATACGTGACTGGCCGTTGCTTCCGTAAACGTCATGTAAGGTATCATTCGAAAGCTCCTTCAATTCTGAGTTGAATGCTGTCAATTTTGTGTTTCTACGTCAACGTTGAAGCAAGTTATAACTATTTCAATTTTTACGAACTTTTGTTCAATACTTTTATGGTGTGAGTAGTAGAGGAGAAATTTTTTCGAACAAAATTCTTTTCTAAAAAGTACTTTTGACCATAACTTATTTCAAGTACCACGTAAAAGGTTCTAGTTTTCAAAGTTAGACAGGGCAGAAGACGGGCTTTCATTTGATACCAAAAAAGCTATACGTTAACGCTGACTTATATACCGAAAAACATCTTTGACCAAATAATGATGTTTTTCAGCCACCACGCTTTTGGTAATAACTTTTTTTAGGTTCCACCAAAAATTTTATAGTTTCCGCAATTCGATAGTTCAGAAAAGGCGCTTTCAATTCACACTAATTAAACTATAGATTCTGGCTGACATGTTCCCAATAGCGTCAAAATACATTTGAAATATTAATAATACTGGACCACCGCCATAGTTTTGGTCATAATTTTTTTCAAATACCGCGTAAAAAGATTTAGTTTTCGCTGTTGAATACCTAAGAGGTCGAGCTTTTATTTGATACCAAAAAAGCTATAGGTCACCGCTGACTTATATGTCGAAAAACGTCAAAATATTTTAACTAAATATTGCGTCAGTTTTAGCGCAGTTTAGGCTATAACTTTATTCAGGTACCGCGTAAAAAGTTCTTATTGTCACTGTTAGTTAGGGCAGAGAAAGAGCTTTCCGGTGATACCAAAAACGTTATGATATGTTACGATACGTAACGTTACGTTATGATAATTTTTTTTTTTTTGTAACCGGTTTAGGGGTTAAACGGTTTCTTTTATCGATTAACTGTGAATAGAAAACTTTTTGCCCATGACTTCTGCTATCTAATAAAAAAAAGACGACGTTTCTACTTTGAGTGGTTCCTGAGTTATTATCATTTCATTTTTTTGCCGAAAAATTTATATAGTATAGTAAGGTAAATAGTAAGGTAATTATTATTTCTATTTTTTATACAGTGAAACGTTTTTAAATTAATAATTTATGAATGAACTTTTTGATAAAAATTTAAAAAATATGACGCCAGACTAATTAATAATTAAAACAATGTACAAACTAAATATTTTTCAAGTATCAGGTTCATCAGACTACATTTGACTGGTTAATCTGATTACAACGTGACGTGTGTTTTGTGCTTATGTGCTTTTGAGTATGAACTAGATAGTGGTAAGCACAAAAGCGCAAAAACACAAAAACACTCTGAAAAGCACGTTCAACATTATTCCAAAAACACAAAATTTTTATGTCTGAAACACACAAGATCAAAAGCACAAAACACAAAACACAAAACACAAAAGCACAAGCAAAAACACAACTTTCGGACATGAACAGAAAAGCACAAATCACTGTGTGAAAACACATAGCACAAAACACGAAAACACAAAACAAAAAACACGAAGTATGAACCGGGCTTTAATAGTGGAGCTACAGTACAGCTCAAAATTAACATCATATGACTCCGGAGTCAGCGTCACTGCTTCATTTTGCAGTCAATGACTGCAGGCAACCTATTGACGTCACAAGTTCAATGTTATTTCCTGTAGTTTTGACTTTTATTAGCTGACTTCGGAGTTAGAGTCAGTGACTGCGGAATCAGCATCACATTAGTCATCACTATCACAAAATATGCTACACGCATACACATGTGAAAGCAAAGTTTCTAAGCCATATAAAGTATAGTGATGACTAACGTGATGCTGATTCCGCAGTCACTGACTCTGACTCCGGAGTCAGTTAATGAATTTCAAAACTACCGGAAGTAAATTGGACCTGTGACGTCAATAGGTTGACTCCAGTCAGTGACTGCAAAATGAAGTCAGTGATGCTGACTCCGGAGTCATATGATGTTAATTTTGAGCTGTACTGTACTCCTTGTGAGCCACTATTATGTACTTTTAATGATACTATAAAGATAAACAATAAATTTACAGTGAACGGAGCATTCAAGTTTAACACATATATAATAACAGTTAAATTACTATAACACTTGTTTTGGTATCAAAAGTCAAGTTTCAGAAACTGTATGGCAGTTTTAGATCCCAAAGTATAATTAACTAAATAACTCATGACTTAAAAATGAAAAAATAATTTAAATGAATCTAAAAACACTATAAATTCTACTTATATAACTGTAATAAACACTGTGAATTATAACTAGTTCTAACTGTATATACATTTATGGGTTGTTTATAGGGCTAAGCACTAAGCAGAGCGTATTTTGTACAAAGACAGCCAGGTTAGAGCAAAATACATATGTCGACATTTATCAAAGGTGATTAACAGTTTGAAAAGGTATGTAGAATCATTATTTCTAATAATGCACAACTCTTTATTTAGTGACCCATTGTTTCAGGAACTTAGGTTTGGTCCCAGACAAGGCTTAGGCTCAGGCTTATTCATGAGCTTAGTTTCAGTCTTAGGAATTACACAATAGGTAGCCAATGAATACGATTTTATCGTAACATCGATGAGCTTGAGTTGGATTATATTAAATTCAAAGTCAGAGTTAAGTTAAAGTTTAGGTTGAACACTTTTGTATAGATTTTTTTATAAGTTCCAACTATTAAGTTAACATCATGGTCATCTGCGGAAGTTATTTGGTAAATTATCGTGTATTTCTGACTCCATGTATAGAAACAACTTATACCAAAACAAATTTTGCAGAATCGTATTGGATCTTTCACCATGTCCACTGTTACGTAGCTCAAGCAACGCATGATATAGATAGAACACTCTAGTGGTAATATAATACGCCAAAATCACATCAATCGTGTAATGCTTTCTGGCAAACAGTATGGCTAACATGCCTGTTACAGCAGCGGTATAGGTTAGCCAGCTTAGCAGTTTACGGTACCGGCTGGGGGTATAGTACGACACCACCAAATGACTGAGCATCAGCATACAAGTGTGTCCAGAGTAAATTAAATCTCCACAGAGAACTCGACCTTTGGAATCAAGTCCAATGGAAGAAACCATGTATGCCACGCGTTGGGCGATAATCCAGTAGTTAGTTTTGTTAATTTTTGGCCCGCAATACGTCTTGCGACTCGGCACAGGCACCTGGGTCACCAGAATACACAGCGCTCGGCCTGAAGCAAAAATTGGAGTTCATATTCATATTGGATTCATACTTACAGCCATATGTCCGTTCAACTGGCAAACAGGCGCTCTTAAGCGTTTGTGACCGGCCGAAATTCTCGGTCAGTTCTAGCCGGACAATAACAAAAACACCGGTCGGCAGGCCACATTCGACCGGTTGACCTAATTCGCCCGTCAGGCTAAGTTAAGCCGAAATGACATTCTGATTTAAATGAAATTGTTTTCTTCAAAATTGCTGCTGGGCCGGCTGGCTGAACTTCTTCGCTGGCCGGGCGGCTTTATGCAGCCGGTCACAAATGCTCTGCTCTGAGTAGAATAGCCGTATCTGCGTTCAGCAGGCAAAATAGTAAATAAGATCAGCTTGTGGAGTGATACTTTTGTATTTACTACTTTTGCGGGCTGACCGGACATATGGCTCTTAGGATGAACGGCCGTTTGTAAGTATGCCCGCGGTTTATGTACGAATGACTGAAAATAAGTGAGCTATGTAGTTAATTTTATTCCCACAGAACCTTTTCTCAACTTAACATACATAACACTGGACTACAAGAAATGCCAATAAGGCAATTACAGCTATATACAGCTATTACATAATTACTGTAATTAATTAAGTCACTCTTTGAATATATATAGTGCAAATGTTGCAATAACTGGAGTAGTCCGCTTAACAGCAGGTCCAATGACAACTGATTAGCCGTAAAACCTTTCCAGTTTTTTAACCTCAGCATACTTTCTCCTTACCCATATAAACAATAGCAGTGATGACAAACACCCGTCGAATAACGATCCACCTATGCTCGTGCAGAAATAAGACAGCAAAGGCAACCAGAATGCATAAAACGATGCAAAATTCTGTCAGTTTGATCATGAATGGGTATTCTCGGAATGCAGAAAACCAGAGATCGGGTAGCGGGTGACTCGGTACCCGATCATGAATAAAGGCAATGCATAGGGCATTAGCAAAAAGTGCTATGGCTACCAGTAAACCGGCAAGGAACGTTTTTCGCTTTTCGACAAATACAGGCGTGGGTAGCTCAATTGGTATTTTGATCGATCCGTTTTGAATCGATCCGTTTTGCATAGTCATTGTATGGCAGCTATGGTGATTTTGGGAGAGTGCTGATAATACTATTCAATCTCGGAACTAAGAGCAAAAATTACGCCGTAGAATTGCGAGCACAGTGGGTTAACAAGTCATAATGAGTGATCATAACCAAGATTTATTATCGAGTGATCATATACTTTCCATGATGTTTACCTGAAAGTTTACAACCAAACATACTATACTGTACATTGGCATGACATCGGAAGAAGCGTGAAAATGTAAGCTTGACCGAATAGAAATTGATCTGATCAGAATTTAATCAATAGGTGGCGAATCGAACGTTCCTTTCTAGTCTAACTGTCTCCGGTCTGGGTAGTCTTAGCGCCGTGAATGACTATTAGTGCGTCATGTTTGCTCATGCTATTACTAGCTATTCTTTTCCTGTTATGTTGCTTTATTTTTGGCAAATAGGAACTGTGGAAAAATACCTAAGAAATTTCAGCAACAATTTGGAAGAAATTATCTATTAGACTTAAAAACTTTGCAAATTCATTGAGAAAACACCGAAAAAATTTGAAACATACCAGTTTTTTTCTATGTTGCACTCACACCATTCAAATCGTATTCATCGGCTTAAAATTAACTGATTGAGTTTTCATCCGAGTTTTTTGTGATGTCTGTTGTATCGCTGATAATTGTCTGGGCTTAATACCATACGGCCTGGCGCCTGACTAACCCTAACCGCCCATCTCTGAATCTGCAGACCAGCGCCTCACCGTTTGAACTGCAGCCCAAGCTGAATTTTCATTAATCTTCTTCAGTTTAAGCAACCTTGTACCTAACGGACCTATTATACTTTACAATGGCCTTTTAGGGCTTAGCTCCTCCCTTAAACGCACACCTATCTGGTATTCGTTTGCGTAAATACTTCAAATGTTACAATTGTTAGAATTGTGAAATCTTACAATTGTTACAATTGTAACAATTGTATTACTGGTTGTGCACATTTTATGTGCTATGCTAGGCTGTTCACAAAAGAAAACTTTACAATTTATAATTTTACTATTGTAACAATTCTAACAGCGCAACCCAAAATTGTTAAAAGTATAATAACAATTTTAAGCATAAATCTTACAATTGTAACAATTGCAGCTCTTGTAAAATCTTGTTACTGTAACAATTGTGACATTTGTAAATTGTGACGTTATAATTGTACCTAAGACCTGGAATGTTGAGGAACAGGACCCAAACAATATTTAGAAATTAGTCTCGAGCAAGTTACCCGTGTAAACGAAACGGCCCTGCTTCAACGGATTTCCCAGATTACCCATGGATCAGTTAGGCTCACTCAAGGGTAATGTATGTAAAGTTTTCCTGAATGCTGCCACTGTGACAACTACAGTATCGTTAAACATAAGGTTAGGGAAGATTATCTAAGCACTTTAGCTAACGTCATTTATTGTCGATCTAAACATATTTGTCTCGTGTCTCACCGTCTTTGAAAGTGAGCCACTGTGAATTGCTGAAAGGTACTCTTCGTATTTCATGTGAAGTGTCGAGGTCGTATGTAAAGTTAGCTTAGCTGCTTATAGCTAAGTTTTCTGCGCTAAGATCTGGCTCAATTCATACTTATGTATGTCCGTAAACCCTGCGGGTGGATTTCACAAAGGTGGTTTAACTAAACCATGGTTTTACGTACGTTTTTATATGATTTGCACATAATTTCATTACGAAATATCGCCTGATTTGTTACGAATTTCCTAGATTTTCTTAAACCATGGTTTTAGCTCAGTTGAAATTTCAAACCTGCGGCATAGCAGGTCTCTATTTTGCTGAAATTTCAACTGAGCTAAAACCATGGTTTAAGAAAATCTAGGAAATTCGTAACGAATCAGGCGATATTTCGTAATGAAATTATGTGCAAATCATATAAAAACGTACGTAAAACCATGGCTTAGTGAAACCACCTTTGTGAAATCCACCCTGCAGGTTTAAGAAATAGTCACGCCACTAAGAGTGTATAGAATCAGATTGTGGCGTGATTTTATAGTAATTTTAGCAGATGAACGGAATACAGCTGTAAGTATTGGAATTCGCAACGGGTCGAGATTTTACAACCCGAACCGACTTGAACTTTAACCCGACCCGACCCGACCCGATAGTCTAGTTTGAACCCGAAACTAAGAAAAACCTGCGTTTTTCCACAGTGGAAATATCCACTGCAGTTTTATGTAGCTGACGTTTTGCAGGCACATATTACATACCTATCCGTTGTGAATGTTGACTAGTCACTTTAGGCGTTAAGTACTAAGCAGTACATAAGCGATAATTTAAAAATTAATGTAAAATAATGTAAAATATTACATACATATATATATGAAAAATACTTTGGGATATATACAAGCAATAGTATAATTATATTATTGGTCATTTCTGGAGAAAATTCTAGAATATTCCATAAACGGGCGTGGAACATTTCTATTATGTCTCCGCCTTCTCGAACCGGATTCGTTGGTTGCAACAGCGTGAACTTACGCTGACCAATCGTATTCAAGCTGACGTACGTACAAACGTTCTCACTTTTCGCATTGTCCAGCTCTTTTATCAGCCTAACTATGTATAGTCAGAGAGTTTGTTTCAATAACAAAATTTTCAAGTTCGACCCAGGAATCTGACTCGACCCGACCCGCACCAACCCGACCCGGTTGCGAACTCTAGTAAGTATGTATCGAACCGCAGTGTGTAATGTTCGGATCTAACTGAACGCACGCAGGTGCAGCTATAAATAGGGATCGACACGAACAGGGTTTGAGTAGCCTGTAGAAACGCCTAAAATAAAAACTTCGAACGTTCAAAATGCCTCCCGTCAAACCGTTCAACAACCGAACACTAGAAAATGCAGCAATTGTTCACGTTTTCTCGTTCGCCATGTTCAATTTATTCTCATTTTAACTATTCTAACTGGGGGCCCGATGTTTATCAAAGCAAAATGTTCGTCGTTGAAATTTTTGGCTGAATCGAAACATTTTCAACGTAACGCGACGAACATACCAATGAATTAAAGGACAAATATTCGTCATTGAAAGTTCGCCGTTGAATATGTTCGTCGTCGAAAAAGCAAAAGTTCAACGTTAAAATAGCAAATGTTGGTCGTTAAAAAAGCAAACATTTCAATGGCGAACATTTCAACGGATGTCTCGAGATCAGTTAAAATTTTCGGCGTCAAAAATATTTTCAACGACGAGCTTTGGTCGTTTAGAACATTAAAACGTTCTAAATGACCAAACCAACTTTTCAACGATGAACATTTTCAACGACAAACTTTCAACAACGAACATTTTCAACGAGGATTGCATCGATAAATAAGGTCCTGATTTCAGTAGTAGTCACTAGTCAATATTAGTCGTTTTTCACTAGAACTAGATCATATTTAGCTACTACTTACTGACTTACATAGTAGTTGTATACTACAACTACTGCTAGTATATTACTTTTAATTAATTAAACTTTAGCTTATCTAAGCCTTACACGTTCATAACTTATACTTTTGTACCTACGTTTGCTAATATTTTAGGAAAATGGAAAAATAAAACAAAGAAGTTTTGCCCGTAGACGGTTCATTAAAGTCTGGCATTTTAAACGTACTCCCACGGATAGAGGTAACACAACTTCGCAACCGACTAGAGTTTATTGACTTGAATTATTACAATGATAATAATGTTTCATTTACACGATTTAACAACTTCATGTTAAACAAGTTAATGTTGTTATCCACACTGTTGATATAGGATCTCTACGCCTTATAATATACATGTTGTATATACTTTTCTGAACAAAATGAAAAATCACTTTTTGAAACATTACATGATTATACTTCGTAGCTATTATACTTCATACCAAGAATAGTGTCACAAAAGCAGCTACGCCTGATCAGCCACTATTACATATGTATGTACTCTCAAGGATAATATAAAGATAAAAAATAAATTTTACAGAAAAACGGAGCATTCACAATTAAGAGCACAATAACAACTAAATTACAATATATCCTATCTTCTGTTAGGCAACAAGGTCAAATTTAAGAAACTCCCCAGAAATTTTGAATTTCAAAAATAGGTTTTAAATATCTCCCTAGAAACTTTAAATATATTAATATAGATTAAACGGATACTACTTAAATTTTTAATTAGAAATAAGGTATTAAGCAAACAAATGGAGTTTAGCGTTGTTACGTTACTTTGATTTAGGCAAATGCTTTTTTGATCTAAACCATGAATGAATGAATAAAGCTAAGATGATTCATTTTTTAAACTTTTGAAGAGAGACAATAAATAAGAAGGCACTGACAGAGAATGACCATCAAACGTCAACATTACATAACATTACAAGATTTAATAAGTGAAATTTAAAACAACAAATTAAATAAACGGAGTTTAAAAATAAAATCAACTTAATACATTAGTGAAATAACGTGAAATAATTAACGTAAAGTATGTTTGTGTCATATTATATTTGTGGTCCAAGGCAAGGAACTCACCCAAAGTGACTTTAGTGGTTTTGAGTTTATTTGGCCAGTAGCAGTGTATCACTAAAAGCAACTTGCTCTAAACTTGGCATAAAAAACTAGTCAAGAAGAAAGAACTTGAAAAATTTCCGAGTTTACTTTAATCAAGTGCTGTGTTTACCTAAAAAAATTTTAATCCAACAAGCTAAGTCCATTTTTTACAAATGTGTCAGTTCACCTAAGATTTGCTTTACCTAACGTCGGACCAAAAAAACTTGCACACTCAGAGAAAACAGGTGGCGTGATTTTAGCAGCTACTCGCTGTGCTCTTGAACGGCTGATTTCAAGTTTGTAATGAAATCGCATGTTTAGTTTTGTCTCGGTGTTTAACATTTTTTCGTCAAACTTTAGTCAGGATAAGATTGAAAATACTACTGTAGTGAAAACTAAAACGTTTTACGTCTAGTAAAAAACGCCGGTGTAAAATAGTGCAGAAATACCTATGTAGTGCACAAACAGGAGATCATAATGTGGAATCGATCAATAAAAGGAAGCAAAGTCACGACAAAACAAGCAAAAGGAATAAGTATTTAATAATTGTCCATAAACATGTTTGTTTGTCCATATGCAAAAAATTTACTTAACTGCTGCGGAATTCTTAAAGTGGGCGATCGAAAGATCTTTTGTACCTGTTGTGTGACAAATGTGAAGGTTGCACATTTTAATTTTTTTCGTTTGCCCACAAATCAGACTTCAGGCTCAGGTTTAGGTTTAGGCTTAGGCATCTTCTTTTTCATCTCCGATCCCCCATTTTATCGATAGTAACATACACCGATAGTGCTTATAAATGAGCTTTAATAAAAAGTTTCATTTTTGAACTGCTTAAGAACACTCACGGGTGCTTACGGACAAATATGGGCAATAAAATTTTGTGTTTCTCTTCCCAAAGACTCAGTGAATAAAATAGAAAATTATTTCTATGCCCCCAGTATTAAAATCACAAGCGAAGGTTTGACGAATGTTATTGTATATTATTTTAATTCGATTTTTCCTCATAATTTTCATGACGAAATTTAGCAATATACATTCAGTTACGGGAAAATATATGCAGAAAACGCTTGATGTTATGTTAACATTTTACTTATATTCTTAACAGTTACACGTATGTACTTTACACGAGGCATGTACAGTTAGCTAGCGTCGCTACTAAGGAATTATAGCAAGGCAATTTATAAATAAACAAAAAATAAAATGAAAGCCTTAGTTGGAATCGATCCGTCCATGTACATTTTGGTAGTTTAAAAGGTTAAGCATAGCGTATTTTGTACATACACAGCCAGGTTGGAGCAAATTACATACATTTGTCGAGATTTATGAAAGGTTAAATCGATCGATTTATCAAAACAGCAACGTTAGTCTGAAACGGTAGATTTCTTATTTCTAATTCCCGTAAACACTCGCTATCTTTAGCACAACTCTTCATCGATTGGCTCATTTTTTTATAACTTAGGTTTGGTTCCAGGCTTAGGCTTAGGCTCAGGCTAAGTTGTGAGCTTAGTTATAGGCTTAGGAAGTACTAGCCCCCGAATACTTCGTTACACACTATGTAGCTTGTATTGTTAATTTTAAGCGCGAGCGTTCACTGGAACTAGAAAGACGTTTAGATTCAGCCGTATGTCCGTTCAGCCGACAAATTTACGAGAATGACGCCACCAGATACACTTTTGTAAAATGGACGGGTTGAATGGACTGCGCTGTACGTCTGAATCTCTACGCATTTAAACTGCTTTAAAGTAAAACACTTTAAAGCTAAGTTAAAGTTAAAGTAAGTTTTTCTAAGTGAATCGCTTTTAAATCGATTTAAATCGATCCCCTTCTATAAACCCCAACCATAACACTCACATTATGGTCATCTGCGGAAGTTATTTGGTAAAGGATCGTGCATTTCTGATTCCATATATAGAAACAACTTATACCAGAACAAATTTTGCAGAATCGTATTGGATCTTTTACCGTGTCCGCTAATACGTAGTTCAAGCAATGCATGATATAGATAGAACACTCTAGTGGTAATATAATACGCCAAAATCACATCGATAGTGTAATGCTTTCTGGCAAACAGTATGGCTAACATGCCTGTTACCGCAGCGGTATAGGTTAGCCAGCTTAGCAGTTTACGGTACCGCCTGGGAGTATACTGTGACACAGCTAAATGGCTGATCATTAACGTGCAAGTGTGGCCAGAGTAAATCAGATCTCCACACAGAACTCGACCTTTGAAATCGAGCCCCAGGGCTGCGAACATATGCGCCACGCGTTGGGCGATAATCCAGGGACTCGTTTCGTTGACCTTTGGACCACAATATGTCTTGCGACTCGGCACAGGCACTTGGGTCACCAGAATACACAACGCTCGGCCTGAAGCAAAAACAAGGTCATTTCCTTTGATAAGGTAAAAAACAAGGTCATCGATTGATACTTACAGCCGTATGTCCGTTCAACTGGCAAAATGACGAAATAATTATGCCACTAATGGCAGACAAGGTCAGCTTGTGGCGTAAATGAACGGACATACGGCTGTCAGTATGAATGAACTAGTATATGCTCGATTCATACTTACAGCCGTATGTCCGTTCAGTCGGCAGAATGACGTCACTAGTAGCCTAGTGCAGTGGATCAGCCAGCGCCTGTGGCGTCATGATTTCGTCATTTTGTCGGCTGAACAGACATACATACGGCTGTAAGTATGAATCGGTCCTGACTGAACTTAACGAACTGAACTTATGTCAGTCTGAGGTTAGGAAAGGATATCGGACTAAACGAGTAAAAAATTTAGTCAGCTGTTTAATTTAATTTGTCGGGCTGTTGACAACGTACCACTGGACTAAAAGAATTTAATATACATGCGTAACATTAGCGTGCAGAGTCAAGTCAAGTTTAGTCTGACTGAAAAACACAGCGTTTAAAGTGCGTTTAACCAGGAGGTTTTGGAATGGCAGTTCTTAGCATAATTTCGAACCGTGTAGTTTAGTTTAAATCTACTCCACTAATGTACTAATGTATGAATATCTCTTTCTATGAAATACTTGCCTCCTTACCCATATAAACAATAGCTGTGATGACAAAAACACGTCTAATGACGATCCATCGATGCTCGTGTAAGAATAACACACCAAAGGCAACCAGAATGCATAAAACAATGAATAATTCTGTCAGTTTGATCATGAAAGTGTATTCTCGAAATGCGGAAAACCAGAGATCGGGTAGCGGGTCACTATGATTGGGTACCCGATCGTGAATAAAGGCAACACAAAGGTCATTCGCAAACCAGGCTATGGCTACTAGTAAACCAGCAAGGAAGGTTTTTCTTTTCTCGACCGGAAACACAGCGGTTCGACTCCAAACCGGCGTTGGTAGCTCAATTGGTATTTTGATCGATCCGTTTTGAATCGATCCGTTTTGCATAGTCATTGTAAGGCAGCTATGGTGATTTTGCGAGTTTTTTGATAAGACTATTCAATCTAGGATCCAAGAGCATCAATTACAACGTGGAATTATGAGCACAGAATAAGTTTAACACGTAATAAAGTTAAATAAATTGAGTGATCATAGCTAGGATATATTATCGAGTGATCATATACTTTCCATGATGGTACCCTGAAAATAGACAAACATACATGTAAAGGCTTAATACGTCATGAAGTTTTATGGATGCATTGATGAACATTAAAAAGCAACAAGCACGTCTTGCGAGTAAAGTTGAACTAATTTTTGATACCTTGATTTCGTTACGACATGCTTAGAGTGCCGAGGATATTCTTCGAATATAAAACGCGGCAGCCAAAATGTTTTAAAGCTTTCGTGGTTGCATCTAACTTTCAGTTAGTTACGGGACCAAACAGGACGCAAGCGATCAAAATACTAAGTTAACAATCATTTAAATTTTGTATCTTAATTAGATAAAATTCATGAGCTATGTACTTTATAAGCCTTGACAGACAAATCAAATGTGAAATAATTAACTCAAACGTATTAGTTCAAGCCCTATCGTATCGTCCCTCAAGCAATTATATAAAGTCACGTAGGTAGTCATGCATTAGCTGTCGCATGCAGTGCCACGTGGAAAAATGCACGGCAAACGATTTTGATTTTCACCAGGTGTGGCGCCCCATGGAGTGTCATACGATGCCACATGCGCCCAATGTAGCAACCCACCCTGTCCCCACCGTGTGAAACAGGCTTAAAGACCGTTCATAAACTCACGTGCAAACAAACAATGCGAGTTACGAATCGCATCGTGCGCTCCAAGTCAGTCTGCCAAACAGCATGCATAGTCCTGGAAGTTGGAATGCATGGTCTGCAAGTAATTTCTAGGGCTCAAATTTTCCAAGGTCACACGCGCTGATTAACAATCTTGGAAACAATGTCGTAACAGGTTCTGTCATATTACTTCCACTGCATGTAAATTTGCAAACACTATTGAGTATTGACAGAAACCTACACTTGAACCGTTGGATCTGCGTGCGCACTGTGTGTGTGTGTGCGCGCGTTGTGATTTGTGTGTAGTGTATATGCGCGCGTATGTGACAATGTGACAATATCCGAGCGTGATGACCAATATGTGCCTATGAATTCAATATACTATTAACGCAGAACTCGCATTTTAGCACGCACCACAAAGACACACGCACACACATTTAGTGTACTTTCAGGAACTACAAATTTTTACCGTGCAGCATACACAGTGAGCAGCGAATACGTGCTAAACTGTGTTACTGCATTATAGTATATACGCGGCGGCTGAGGCCGCCGCGTAAAAAACCACGCCTAAAAAATACGACACCAAAATATTTACATACATCCACCGCTACAAAAAAGGGCAGATAGTCAGCGATGACTTGTGTGAGCAGTGAACATAGCAAGAACGAATCGCCTTTTTCCTAAACGCTAAATCTTTTTTTAAGTTTTTCGTAATTGCTATGTAAACCTTGTGCCCACAGAACTGAAGTTACGATTGAGAGAGCCTTTTAGATTTGTGAATAATAATAATGTGTGCTTAGTACCAACTTTCCAAACAGTACCGCCCATCTCTGAATCTGCAGACCAGCGCTCTACCATTTGAGCTGTTAGACCTAATGCTGAGCTGTCATTAATCCCATAAGTACCTGACGGGCCTGGCATACTTCACAAAGCCCTCCCAGAATAACGCATAAGAGTCGCGCTAACGGATCAAATTTAAATTAATTTGGCTAATCAATTTAAGAGCCCGCAGTTGGTTGAACTTTAAAATTCATTAGATATGTTGCGTGTGAGTTGACGTTTTCATACTTATGTTATGTGTAAGACAGAAACTGTTGTAACAAAACAATAAACGAAATTTGAAACATGTCCGAAAATATTGAAAATATTTATTCAGAAAAATAAATAGTTAATCTGCTAATACAACAGCTATGCAATAGCCAAGTGTTTTGTCTATAATTACATTCAAGTTAACGATTTTCAAAATCAGTGTATGATTAATTGACTAATACCGTTCATATACAATGGCAATTTATTTTTGCGAATTTAAAACATTTTCAACTTAATCCAGACAACTTGTAAAATATTTATGTGTTATTTGTTTGAACTGTATTTACTAGCTAATAACGCTAATATGTATGTATGTAGTACTGAAGAAAAGTGATATAGCGCAAATAGCTCATATGTATACCATATAGAACGAACAGCGCAAAAAGCGCTCATGTGAAACGCCATAGAGCCTTCCTTTACGTCTTTTACACGCGTTCAATACTAACTGCTACGTTACAAATAAAAATCCCAATATGCATATGCTATAAAAATGGGAAAAAACATGAAAGTAATTAACGGCTAATGGGAAGAAAATCTAGAAACATTCATACATAAGCAGAAAGAGCAACATTTTGCCGGTTCAAAGCAAATATAAGCCAAAGCCGAATGCCAGTTTTCTTAATTCCAAAACAGTTAGAAAATTAATTAGTTCATTTAATCTGAAATCGCAAGAGAAAACGTTGCAATTAGAATAAATATACATATAATTGCGCCTAAAGGACAAGTATGAACCGGCTTTGCGGCGAACATAAATACAGCGGAAATTTGTAAAGCAACTACAAGTCGAAACTTTTGACATAATAAATTGACAAAAGTAGTCAACTGTCATAAGCAACGAACATACGTCAAAAACAGAAAAAGGCGGTTCAAAACAAAGACGGGAGTTATTTTTTTTTAAATGGGGTAAACTTAGTATCCTTACGACGAACTAAATTAATTATCTCCTGAACGGTATAAAAGCCATATATACATACGTAACTGTTATTTAGTATGTATATCAGCTTAAACCAGAGACGAAGAATTAAGCACAATAATGTCAAGTGTGCATGCACAGTCGTTTTAGTTCGGTGACAAAAAGAGTAGTCATATTTTAGCTCGTTCATTCCTTTATTCAATTCTAGACTTCAAAAAAGCTATATTAAAAACAGCTAATTAATCACCTGAGCTTCCTAGTTTTTTTCACTGGTAACGAATATTTAATGAGATTTTAACCACATGTGTAACATATTGGTAGTCTCTCGTGAAACTCTTATGTCAGTGTTACTAACTCTGACAAAATATAGGTGCGCCACTTGTTTTAGTGGCATGACTTCTGCGACTACTCGCTGTAGTACTCTTGATAGTCAAAATCTTTTCTTTTCGCACATGTTTCGTTTTCTCAAGTGGTGCAACTATTGGGGTTTTTTTTGTTCAAACTTTTTTATAATGGCTACTAAAGAAGACGTTTTGTATGGAGGATAGATCAAGTAATAAGTTAATGCTGTAGCTGGCCCAACAGGTTTACGATGGCCTCTGGACAATGTGCTTCAAAATAAATGCTTGAAGCTTACTGAATTCTTTTGCCGCAGATTGGGCTTGTTTGTTAGACTTTAGTAACTCTGACGTAGCAGCTACTTAAAGACCTGAGCTAGGGGAAAGCTCCCAAATACGAACACATCCACTTTACTGTGAGCAAAAGGACTCACATTAAGAACACGTGGTTCCTGAATACGACCAAAAGTCGTTTAATACGAACGCAGGATGAAAATTTATCTCGTTGGTTCGCTTTCGCTGCTAAACAGTTTCCTAATACGAACATATTAGGCTGCTAAAGTATATTACGTACTCTTGTTACTGTAATGCTCTTGCTGACACCAATTCATAGATTAACGAACGCGTACTCGCGTAGCACATCCGCCGCCAATTACATATAAATGTACACGTACACATTTTAACTACACTTTTACTTAAGGTGGTAGTTGCGTTTCGAGGTTTTTGTGATATCTATGTAAACTTTGCGCCACCAGTACTCAAGTTATAAGTGACGCCTGAGCATGAATTTTTGGGACAGTCCTGTAAAGGTCAAAATCCCCAGGCATGTCTCTCACTTTTTCGAAATTTCACCTGTGGACGTTTTTGCAGGGTTTTAATTACAAGAACATATCTTAAATTTTCGGTACGTTTGCTTTTCAGCTATTTTCTCAGTAAATTCACTAGTTATTAAAAAAGTGGGGGACATGCCTGGGGATTTTAAACATGTCGAAAACCTTACCAACTTTCAGCCCCAACAGGTAATCGTATGATTCAGAGCTGTGGCGCAAACTTTTTGTAAAAAATTGTAATATTTTGGAAAGGACCTTTCTTTAGTCGCTTATACTGGAAACAATATCATAGGTTAAATTTCAATGCATGGCATACATTTAGAAAAGAGATTGTTCTACCTAATGCAAAAGACCGCTTGTGATTTGAATTTGTAAACGCTGAGCTATGGCTTTGCAAAAAAACACCTAAAAACGCAATTACCCCCTTAAAAGATACAAATAACAAAAACTCAAAAATAACTTATTTCATTACTTAAAATAACAAACTGCACCGGAGCCAATCTCCAAATCTACACTCTGAAATGATACTCTGTCTTACGTAACGTTCAACCTGACAGAGAAACCTAGTCTGAAATTTAATTGACTGTCACTGACTTCAGCATTCAACTTTTTATTTTTCAGGTTCATATCAATATGTGAGGACATTCTATTTTAGCCGTTTTAAGCTGTCGTAAATTTATAAATTTGTAGGCACTGTTTCTACAGTATACATACACAAAAAACTTGACCAGCTGACGTGTTATACTCTCTGTAACAAAAATATAAACTGTATATTATACCAGCGTTCGTATTACGGATCCAGTTTTTTAGAGTTAACCGCTTCTCAATTTTGATGTTCGTATTACGAAACCGTGTAGAAATTTTGTAGACGCTTTGATTTTTTGAAAAATGTCAGCGTGAAAATGTCAAATATTATTATTTCGGTGATACCAAAAAAGCGAGCGAAAAATTTACTATCTGTCGATAGCAAAAACAATGGCTGCACCTGCCTAGACGTTGAGAATCCATAGGGGTAAAATTCACTAAAATTTTGAAACGTTTAGGAATGCTTTTCGGTACAAAGTGAGATAGCGATACCTAAATGATTATAACTCGTGATATAGTGTACCAGTCATGTCCAAACTCTGACACGTGACGATGCACACGTGTATCTAGCAACAAATCAAGTTTCAGCTCAGGACTTGGTTCATAACGCGCAATCCAATAGAAAACGTGTATGACTGTTCGTAATAAGCAACTGTTCGTATTTGGACGCTTTCCCCTACCTAGCTTTTTCACTGGTAAAGAACATTTCATGATCCATTTTATCCACATGTGTGACGATTT